>JAQQSU010011636.1:0-12120 GCA_028627135.1 Pseudochirops cupreus
TTCTTTTTTCTTCTTCCTCTTCTACCATTTATATTGCTCTTCTCCTTGATATTCTTTTCTCTCTAGGTTTCTAGGGCACTACTCTTTCCTTATTATCCTACCTATCTGACCACTCCTCAGTTTCCTTTGCTTTATCTCCATTCATTTCACAACTGCTAACTGTGGGTGTCCCATAGGGTTCTGTTCTGGGCACTTTTCTATACTCCCTATATGCTACTTTCCTTGGCAATCTTCTTGGCTCCTACAAAATATCACTTCTACAATGATGATTATAGAATGCATTTATTCAGCTCTATCTTCTCTCTCGACACCTCCAATCTTGAATTTTCAACTGCCTATCAGATATCTCAACCTTATTGTCCAGTAGACATCTTAAACTCTACATGTTCAAAACTGATATTTCTCCCCAAACCCTGCCCTCTTCTAAACTTCCCCTATTACTGTCAAAGGCTCCACTATCCTTCCAATGCCTCAGGTTTTAAACCTAGGTTTCTCTCTCAACCTCTCAATCTCTATAACCAATCTATTTCCAAGGTCTGTAAATTTCACCTTTGTAAAAATCTTTCTAATACATCCCCTTCTTTCCTTTGATACTACAACCAGTCTGTTGTAGGCCCTCATCTCCTCACTCCTGCCTGAAATAGCCTACTTCCTGGTCTACCTGCTGCTAGACTTGTTATTCCATTGTCCATTCAGCTAACAAAGTGAATCTCCTAAAGCCCAGGTCCAAAATATTTCATCTACTTATACAATAAACTCCTGTGTCTCCTTATCACCTCCAGGATTAAATATAAAATACTTGTTTGAATTCAAAGCCTCTCCTAACCTGGCTGCCTCCTACTTTTTTAGTCTTTTTTCCGCCTTATAACCCTGTCTACTCCCCAGCACCACCACAAACAAACACATACTCTGCAATCAAGTGACATCCGTTTCTTTACTGTTCCACAAACAGGATACTCCATCTATTGGTTATAAGCATTTTCACTGGTTATCCCCAATACTTAGAATGTTCTCCCTTCTCATCTCTGCTTTCTGGCTTCTCTGATTTCCTTCAAGTCCCTTCCAAAATCCTACCTTCCACAGGAAACTTTTACTATGTACCCTTAATTCTAGCGCTTTCCCTCTATTGATTATTTCCTATTTATCCCATATATATAGCTTTTTTATATATAATGAGGACTGCTGCCCACATGTAACATGGACGTGTCACTGTGTGACTTGAAAGGAAGCAGACTTAATGTCTCTAGCCTCCCCACCTCTTTTCTTCAAAGGAGACATTCATTCCTGCCAGTAGGGGAAACAAAAAGTTGGGCCCAAAGGTTGCCCCTCTGCTCTCCTCAGAGATGGAGTCCCAGATTAGAATTACATCTGTTTCCTTAACTATTATTAGTCTAGGGGATGTGATTTCCAGGTTCAATTGCTATGTATTTTTGAAAGAAGAAGAACCCCAAGCTCTGTGTCCAAGGCCTGATTACTTAACCAATAATACCAGTTCCATAATGAACAGACTTGATAGATAGCCAAGAAACATATTTTTCTAATTCACAAGAAAAGAAACTACAGATATATACATCTGAGAATACATACTAGACCGCAGAGAGTGAAGGAACTCAATCATTGGGAGCAAAGCAAACAGCTGAGAAAGAAAGAGAGAGAGAGAGAGACTCAGATTTCATCAAGAGGAAGTTCCTCAAAGTCTCTAGTGTAGCAAGCTGGGGATAGGGGCATGATGGAGACTGCCAGCTTCTCTCATGTCATCTCCTTCCCAGAGTCTTTTCCTTCAGCAACCTGAAGTGAGGTTGGCCTTGTCCATCTGTTCTTTGAGAGAGAAAAACCAAAAACTCCTATAGTGATGACAGGGCCTAAAACTGTAGGAGTTTCAATGACTGACTAGGAGAGACTTGGAAAAGACTGAAACTCTTCCACTCTCACCAATATCACCCATCCCTTACACAGAGTATTGATTTCCATGAATACCACATCTATCATCTGTGAAACTGGGACCATGCATAAATAAGTGTATATATCTACCCCTACCCCTGCCCGTTGGAATGTGAGTGTCTCAGAGACAGGAATTGTCTTGAATGTCTTTATATATCTCCAGGTCTTAACCTGATGCCTGACATATAGTAGGCACTTAATAAGTGTTTATTGGCGGTCACTTTGCAAATGGAAGGTGTTTTCCTTCCTCTTATTATAGATGTAAGGAACTATGAGTGTAGAGCAGTGGTTCTCAACTTTCCTAATGTCACTACCCTTTAATACAGTTCCTCATGTTGTGGTGATCCCCAACTATAAAATTATTTTTGTTGCTACTTCATAACTGTAATTTTGCTACTGTTATGAATCGTAATGTAAATATCTGATATGCAGGATGTATTTGCCTTGTTACAAATTGAACATAACCCACTCTACTGGTGTAGAGCCTATTGTGAAACTACTATATTGGTGAGATTTTAAAAAAATTTTTTCTCCTTTAATTAAAAAAGTTACAAGTAATAATGCACTCTTTAAGGAGGGAAGAGTAAAACGGTATAAAGAAAAAAGGCAATGAAGAAGCATACAAAAATAATAAAGTACTAATAAACTGTTATTACTTCTTTGACTCTTAAGAGACAGAAGTTATCCATTCTTCTCAATGACTTAACCTTTTTTAATTGATTGTTTTTATTGATAACCCAATGTTTTTCTTCCAATCTCCTTTCCAATACATGACACTTCCTTCAGAACATGACCAAGGAGCAAGAGTTGATTTAGTTTCAAATCAACAAGTATATGAATTATCTGCTAGTTGTTTGGATAGAAAGAAAAATAAATAAATAGTTCCTGCCTCAAGGTGGCTACTTCCCTCTTCAGAGAGGAGGAAAACATGTGTACAAGAAACTATAAATGATATTGATATAGAGAACTATAAAGTCTGTGAAACTCCTCATCTGAGCCTCAAACAACCCAGAGAGACAGTTACTACAAATGTGATCTCTATTTTGCATGAGGATTTGGAGGATCAGTGATTGGCTTTCTCATAATCACACAGCTATCATAGGAGACAGAAGCTGAACCCATGTCTTAGTGATTCCAAGTGCAGTATTTCTTTCCCTTAGCTAGGCTGCCTCTATAGAGTAGAAAGAGGATGGAATTTGGAATAGGAAAACATGGGTACAAATCCCATCTCTGCCATTTAATACCATTGTGATTACAGACAAGTTCCTTCAATTCTCTGGGTCTCAATTAACTCCTTTGTAGAATGAGTGGGATGGTCCAAGTTCAGCAGCTATGATTTTATGATCCTATTCTTCTCCCAGAAAAAAAAAACAAAACAAAACTGGATGAGAGTTAGGAAACTCTCAGAAGAAACCACTGTTTCTGAAACTATTCTGTCTTCCTGTTATCCCTATTCCCATTTAGTGTGTGGGTAATGAATGGAGTTAGACAAAGGCTTATACTCCTATTTGTAATGGATGAATCTTTAGTCTTTTTTGTTTGTAATTCTTCAGGGTGCTTACTAGGAGAATTATTCTGGCCTAAACTATTTACTCATTCACAACCACAAGATGAGAACACTTGAGAGCTCTAAAGAGTCTCTCTCACTTTGGTTTTCTACCTTAACACAGAATTCCTTTTCCCTTTTGCTCCTTGAAAAGCAGCAGGCATTTGCTTATTAAGTGAAGTTTCTTTAGGAAAAAGAATTGTCAATTTACCTGACCTCAGGTAACACTTGCTAGTTGTGATCTCTGCATCACTTGATCTCATAGCACTTTATACTCTCCTTGAACTGATGCCATGGCATAGTAATAATCAACATTTCTAGAATATCTCTTCATTTATAAGTATGTTATATAAATTATGCATTCTGATCTTTGCAGCTAACAAATGAAACAGGTAATTTGAGCATTATCCTCTCAGAACCCACTTTACAGATAAGGAAAAAGATGTTCAATGTGTTTAAATGACATCCCAAAGATCACATAGTAATTCAAGAAGTAGTCCTATTTCTAGAGCATGTAGGGACTTCAAAGGCCATGCAGTCAACATTATCATTTTACAGATAAAGAAACTGACGCCCGTGGATATTAAGTGATTTGTCCATGTTCATATAAATATTAGAGGTAAGACTTAAACCTGGTTATAGGATCATAGATGTAAAGAAAGAAGGACCTAAAAGATAATATACTTGACTCTCTCCATTCTTCAGAAATAGAGACTTGGGCCCAGGAAGGTTAAGCCTTTGTTCCTAAGTCAAAAAGGTAGAACTCATCAAAGGCAGAATCTGAACCCAGGTCCTATGACTGTAGAACCAACAGATATATCGGTGTACCATTCTGTATCATTGTAAAATGCTTTCTAAATCTTTTCTGTATATAATCAATATATTAAATGCACATCTAAATATATTTTGTTTTATATATAGCATATCATGGTATAGTCTTTGAATAACATCTTTGTCTGATTTTCTACCTTATACCTACCTCAGTGGTTTAGTAATATACCATACCAGTCAGATAGTAGAAGCTTGATGTTGGTTAAATATAGAATGCACCAATGACTATTATAGGCAAATGTGCAAATAACTTGTGTTCCCTACTAGACTGTAAGCTCCATAAGGATAGTGACTCTGTGGTATCCAAACTCAATGTCTTTGCCAGAGGGTGATTCAATTAAAGTCCATTCAACAAGCATTTACGAACAGTTATTTGTAAGTTTTTTTTGATTCAGTAATTTTAGTGGGTTCAAACTCTTGGCAACCCCATTTGGGGTTTTCTTGGCAAAGATAATGCAGTGGTTTGCCATTTCCTTCTCTAGCTCACTTTACAAATGGGTAAACTGAGTTTAAGTGGTTAAGTGATTTGTCTAGTTACCAAGTCTCTGAGGCTGAATTTGAACTCATGAAGGTGATTCTTCCTGACTTCAGTCTCGAAACTCTATCTATTGTGCCACCTATGTTAAATCCACTGCCATATGCTAAATAATCAGGAAGTCAACAAAAAAGAGATAAAAAAAACAGTCCTTCCTCTCAAGAAGCCTTAATCTATTTGGCAATGTGCTATATAAAGAGTTAAATTCATATTTGATAATTTGAGAAGGGGAAGAATACTAACAACTAAGGGTATAAGAAAATAGAGAGGTTAGGACTGGCTAACTAGATCTGAGAATCTTCAATAAAGAGATTATAAATGAATCAATGGAAGTTGGTATCATCAAGCAAAATAGTATAGGGGGAGAAGAGAAGAAAGTTCATCATAAAGACTTGTAGGCCACTTACTGTTAATGAGCAAGGTTCAGATGTGGATCCAGGAAAAGAGACTGAAAAGGAGTAGACAGTTATATATATATATATGAAAAGAACCTAGATTCAGTGATGTCACAAAAACTTAGAGAGAATAATGTATCAAGGAGAAGAAGGCTATTATGTCAGAAATTTCAGAGAAGTAAAGAAGGATGAGGATTGAGAAAAGACCTTTAGATTTGGCCATAAAAGAGATTATTGGTAACTTTGGAGAGAGCAGTTTGCTTTAAATGATGAAGTCAAAAGTCAGAGTGAAAAGAATTAAGAAGAGAAAGAGGAAAAGAAATCCAGCATTCAGTTCTTGATAGATTTTTCAAGGAGTTTCAAACACAAAAGGCAGGAGAATTATGAGATGATAGCTAGTAGTGATGGATAGATCAAGTAAGGGTATTTTGAGGATGAACGAGACATGAGAATATTGGTTGGCAATAAAATTGGCCAGTACATAGGAAGAGATTGAAGAGAGAGGAGATGATAGAAGGGAAAAATCTACTGGTAAAGATTGATGGATATGAATCACTTGTGCATATAGAACAAAGAAACTAGCTGTCTCTTCATGTGAAACAGGGGTGAAGGAGGTGAAGGGAGAGATAGTGGAAGAAGGTATCTGAGTGATGTGAGATAAAGAGAAAAAAGAACTCCTAGTGAATGACCTCAGTTTTTTCTATGAAATATGACGCATTGTCCTCATCCAGGAGGATCAGGGAGAGTGAGCCATAGGAGGTTTAAGGAGATATGAAAAGTTATGGAAAAGCCACTGTAGTGAGTTGAATGAGAGATATAAGAACAACTCTTTAGCCACAATGAGGTCCCAGGTGAAATTATATGAAACAAATTTGTAGTGGACCCAGTTAATGTGATTTCATGATTTTCTCTCCACCCCCATTCAGCTGTATGTAAATAGGAACAAAGGCAGTGGATATTCAGAGTAACTGAAGCCTGAGACTTTACAGGGTAAGATTAGTGATAGAAATATTCCATCAAAATTATATATCACAATTTTTAAGTCCATTGCCCAATTGATGGGAATCCCATCAATTTTCAATTATTAGCCACTACAAAAAGAGATGCTATATTTTCATACAAATATGTCCTTTTATCTTTTCTTTCATCTCTTTGGGATACAGATCTAGTAGTGGCTTTACTGGATCAAAGGATATGCACAGTTTTATAGCCCTCTGAGCATAGTTCCAAATTGTTCTGTAGAATTGTTGGATTATTTCATAACTCCACTAACAGCGAATTAGCGTACCTATTTTTCTACATCCCCTAATGTATTTGTCACTTTCCTTTTCTCTCATGTTAGCCAATCTGATAGATGTGAGGTGGTTTCTCAGAGTTGTTTTTAACTTGCATTTCACTAACCAGTAGTAATTTAGAACATTTTTTATGTGACCATTGATAGCTTTGGCTGTTTCCTCTGAAAACTGCCTATTCAATTCCATTGATCATTTATCAACTGGGGAAGAGCTTTTATTTTTTATTAATTTGGCAAAGTTCATTATATGTTTGAGAAATGAGGCCTTTATCAGAGAAAAAACTGAGGTCATTCACTAAGAGTTCTTTTTTCTCTTTATCTCACATCACTCAGATACCTTCTTCCACTATCTCTCCTTTCACCTCCTTCACCCCTGTTTCACATGAAGAGACAGCTAGTTTCTTTGTTCTATATGCACAAGTGATTCATATCCATCAATCTTTACCAGTAGATTTTTCCCCTCTATCATCTCCTCTCTCTTCAGTCTCTCCATACGTACTGGCCAATTTTACTGCCAACCAATATTCTCATGTCTCGTTCATCCTCAAAATACCCTTACTTGATCCATCCATCACTACAAATTTTCCTGTTTGCAGTTTTCTTTCTAATGTTGTCTGTGTTAAATTTTGTTTGTGCAAAAGCTGTTTAATTTCATATAATCAAAGTTGTTAATTTTCCTTCCTGCAATCCCCTTGTGTTTTGTTTGTACACAGGCTCTTTCCTTATCCATATATATGGCAGATATATTTCCCATGCTCCCCTAACTTGCTGATGATACCACTCTTTATGTCTAAATCATTTACCCATTCTGACTTTATCTTGATATGCAACGTAAGAGGTCAATCTATGCCTATTTTCTGCCAGACTGCTTTCCAATTTTCCTAACAATTTTTGTCAAATACTGAGTTCTTGTCCTAAATACTGAATTCTTAAATCATTGGGTTTTTCAAACACTATAACCCTATAAACTATAGGGATTTACTACTGTATATTACGCATCTAATCTATTTCGCTGACACCACTGTGTTTCTTAGTCAGTATTAGATTGTTCTGATGACTGGCACTTTGTAATAAAGTTCAAAATTTGCAACTGCTAGGCTTCTTTCCTTAAGGATTCCCTTGATATTCTTGACCTGTTCTTGCAGATCAATTTTTTTATTAATTTTTTCTAGCTTTGTAAAATAATTTTGGCAATTTAGTTGGTATAGTTTTGAATGAGTAAATGAACTTTGGTGGAATTGTCACTCTTTATTATGTTAGCTTGGCCACCCATGAGCAATTAATGTTTCTCAAATTGTTTAGATCTGTATTTGCATAAAAAGGATTTTGTGTTCACATAGTCCCCAAGTTTGCCTTGGAAGGTAGACTCCCAAGTATTTCATATTGTTTACAATTATTTTAAATGGAATTTCTCTTTCTAGCTCTTGTTGCTAGTTCTTATTAGTGTATAGATTTATGTAGGTTTATTTTATGTCCTGCAACTTTGCTGAAATTGATAATTGTTTTGACTAGTGTTTTAATTGATTGTCTAGAATTCTCTAAATATACCATCATATCATCTTAAAAGATTAATAGCTTTGTTTTTTCTTTGTCTATTTTTATTTCTGAAATTTCTTTTTTACTTACTATAGCAAACATTTCTAATACAATATTGAATACTAGTGGTGATAATGGGAATTCTTACTTCCCTCCTGATCTTATTAGGAAGACTTCAAGTTTTATCCTCATTATAGATAATTTTTGTTCTTGGCTTTAGATAGATACTAATTCTTATTTTATGAAAAGTTTCACTATGCCCAAAGGGCTATAAAAATGTGCATACCATTTGATTCAGCAATATACCACTACTAGGTCTGTTTCCCAAAGAGATCATAAAAAATGGAAAAGGACCCACATGTACAAAAATATTTTTAACAACTCTTTTTGTGATGGTAAATAATTGGAAATTCAGGGGATGCCCATTAATTGGGGAAAGGCTGAACAAGTTGTGGTATATGAATGTAATGGAATACTATTCCTATTTCTATACTATGCTCCATAAGAAATGATTGACAGGGGCAGCTAGGTGGCACAGTGAATAGAGAACCAGCCCTGGAGTCAGAAGGACCTGAGTTCAAATCCGGCCTCAGACACTTAACATTTGCTAGCCGTGTGACCTTGGGCAAGTCACTTAACCCCAATTGCCCTGCCTTCCCCCTACAAATAGCAGAAAGGGAAGGGAAGGGAATGGAAAGGAAAGAGAAAGTCAAGGAAAGGGGAGGGAAAGGCAAGGGAAAGGGAAGGAAGAGAAAAGAAATGATGAATAGATAAATTTCAGAAAAACCTAGAAAGACTTGCATGAACTGATTGATACTGAGTGAAGTGAACAGAACCAGAACGTTGTACACAGTAACAGCAACATTATATGATGACTGACTTTGATAGACTTAGCCTCTCTCTGCAATGATCTAAGACAAGTCCAAAAGACTCATGATGGAAAAATGCTATCCAAATCCAGAGAAAGAATTATGGAGTTTGAAAGCAGATCGAAACAATATATTTTCTCCTTTTTTATTCTTTTAGTGTTTTTTATTCCTTTTTCTTCTCATTCTTCTTTCACACAAAACTAATGTGAAAATGTGTTTAATATGATTGTGAATGTATACCTTATATCAGATTGCATGCTGTTTTGGGGTGAGGGGAGTGGAGGGAGGGGGAAATTTAGAACTCAAAATCTTATAAAATTGAATGTTGAAAACTAAAAATTAATTAAGAGAGAGGTTCCATTGATTTTTATACTTGCTAGTGTTTTTAATAAGAAGTTGTATCTTGGCAAAGGATTTTTCTGCATCTATTGATATAATCGTACAATTTTTGTTGTTATTGTTACTGATTGATTTTTATTGATATGTTCAATTATTCTGATAGTTTTCCTGATATTTACACAGCTCTATAATCCCTAGTATAAACCCCACCTAATCAAACCTTATGATCTTTGTGATACATTGTTGTAATTTCTTTGCTAGGATTTTATTTAAAATTTGGCATCAATATTTAATTAAAAAGTGATCTATAGGTTTCTTTCTCTGTTGTTGCTCTCCTTGGTTTGGGTATCAACAACATATTTGTGTCTTAAAAGGAATTTGGTAGGATTATTTTCCTATTTTTTCAAATATGTTATATAGTATTGGGATTAATTTTTCTTTAAATGTTAGTTAGAATTCAGTTATGAATCCATCTGGTCCTAGATATTCCCCCCACCTTAGGGAGCTCATTGATGACTTGCTCAATTCTACAATATGGTTATTTAAATATTCTATTTCCTTCCCTCTTAATTTAAGCATTTTATATTTTTGTAAGTATCCATTTCTCTTAAATTGCCAGTTTTATTGGCATATAATTTGGCAAAATAACTACTAATAATTACTTTAAATTGATCATCGTTAGTGGTGCTTCCACCAATTTCATTTTTTCTACTAATAATGTGGTTTTCTTCTTTTTTAAATCAAATTATCCAATATTCCATTTAAAAAAATTTTTTTTCATAAAACTAATTCAGTTCAATATTTTTTACTTCCTTTTTTGCTTTGATTTTCACTATTTCCATTTTGGTGTTTACTTGGGGATTTTTAATGTGTTCTTTTTCTAGGTTTTTTTTTTTTTAGTTATATACCCAATTAATGAATATGCTCTTTCTTTCATTTATTGATACATGCATTTAGAGATAATTTTTCCCTATACACTACTTTGACCACATACCACAAATTCTGGAGTTTTTGTCTCATTGTTATCATTCTTTTTAATGAAATTTTGGTTGTTTCTACAATTTATTCTTTGACTCACTCATTCTATAGGATTAGAATTTTCAATTTTTCAAGAGAATTTTCAGTTACCTTGCAACTTTTGCTTCCACAACAGTTTATTAAATGCAATTTTATTGCATTATGGTATGTAAAATGGTACATTTAGTATTTTTTCTTTTCTGCATTTGGTTGTGAGATTTTTAATGCCTGAATACATGGTCAATATTTGTGAAGGTACCATGTACATCTGAGAATAGATATGCTCCTTTCTATTCCCATTCAGTTTTCTCCAGAGGTCTTTCATACCTAACTTTTCTAATGTTCATCTCTCTGATTTCTTTCTTATACATTTTGTAGTTAGATTTGTCTAGATCTGAAAGAGTAAAGTTGAAGTCCCTCACTGGTATAATTTTACAATCTATTTCCACCTGTAATTAATTTAACTTTTACTTTAAGAATTTATATGGTATGTCATTTGGTGCATATATGCTTAGTACTGATATTACTTCATTGCCTCTGCTTCCTTTTAGTGAAATATTGTTTCTCCACTTATTCTTTCTCATTAATTCCATTTTCCCCCCTGAAATCATGATTTCTACCCTTTCCTTCAACAGAAGTATAATTAATTCTGCTCCAGGTCCTTATTTTTACTCTCTGTGTGTCTTAATGTTTCATGTGTGCTTCTTGTAAACAACATATTCTTGGATTCTGGTCTCTAATCCATTTTGCTCTTTGTTTCCATTTTATGGGTGTTAATTCCATTCATATTTATAGTAATGTCTACTAATTGCATATTTCTCTCTATCCTGTTTTCTTCTTTTCATCCTTCTCTCTTTCTTTTTATCCTGCCCCTCCTCCAATGTCTCTTTTGCTTTTGACCACTTCCTTCTTTTATCTGCTTCCCCTTTTTGTCAGCACCCCTTTCCCTTGTTCCTTTATATGCCTGCTTCCCTGCTAAGATAAATTGCTCTTACCAATTCATATATGTATATGTGTATGTATTTATGTGTATATATGTATGTGCATTCACACATATTTATGTATGTGTATGTATACTTACATGTGTATATATGCATCCACACATATGCACATATCTATGTGTATACATATTGTGTGTGTGTGTGTGTGTGTGTGTGTGTGTGTGTGTGTGTGCACGCCCTTTTTGAACCAAGTTAGAGGTGGGTAAGACTCATTTGTTGCCTGCTCGCCCTTCACCATTTCCTCCTCCACTGTGAAAAGCTCTTCTTTGTACACCTCTTTTATATGAGATAATATTCCACATTCTCCCTCTTTTTTCTCTTTTCTCCCAGGGCATCTCTTTTTCACACCTATCTTTTCTTCCCTCTCACTATAGTAGTTTTATGGTAAGCTTCTTTTTTTATTGTTTACTCATTTTCCCACCCTATTTCTTGATTTGAAACTTTGTGTTAATGTTAATTTACATTTTCTTTATGGATGAGAAGGGGGAAGGGTTCTGTCCCAAGCTGCAGGCTTTTTTTTTAACTACAATTTTCTTTTTTATTAATATTTATTTATTTTTAACTAAATTTTATGTTTATTTTTAGTTTACATCATTCATTTCCACAAGATTTTGAGTTACAAATATTCTCCCCATCTTTCCCCTACCCACCACCCCAAAACAGTAATCCCACTGTGTACCCTCTCCCCGAATCTGCTCTCTCCCATATCCTCCCCCATCTCTCCTCCCACTTTCCAATAGGGCAAGATGGATCTCCATATCCCAGTGCCTGTATGTCTTATTTCCCAGTTTCATGTAAAAATTAATAATAATAATA
>JAQQSU010011637.1:0-12120 GCA_028627135.1 Pseudochirops cupreus
TGACCACATTCAGCCTATTAGGGAACAGAGTATACTTTCAAATATCCAAGGGTCCTCAGAGTCACATAGCTACTTTAGCAAAGGGCCTAGGGGCAGGGAAGATCTTCAGATTCCCGTAACAGTTTGATATGTTTATGAATTTCTATTTGTAGGTATGTATATGTGTGCATATCACAGCCCACAGGTTGAGAATCGCTGCACTAGATAAAAAGAAGATAAAAAGCACCATACAGTGTTAAATTGTCATGAAATAACAGTGAAGAACTTAGATACTGAAGATCCAATTCATCCTCCGTATCCCTACTAATATTGACTATGTATACATATATTTTCCCCCAGCTACTACAAGGATCATTGGAGATCACCTACCACTAATTTGCCCTGGTGTTTCTGTATAGTTTTATGATTTCCTTTATCTGCTCTATACATTAACCTTAGATCTTTGATTCTCATATAAGTTAAACTACAGCAGAAATAGAAACAAGGAATATATGCTAATTTTTGAATCTTTAATTTTTAATTAATCTTTAGAATTGTACAGGAGTAAAAGAAGAAAAGAAATGAAATAGTAATAATGGTAATATATAGCACTTTAAAATTTGAAGATCATTTTTAACATTCAAAATCTTTGAGGACTAGATGCCTTGGAGTTTTATTATGCTGTAATGATACTGGGATTTGAAGACCTTCCATGCCCCTTGAACATGCTGACGTAGCAGGAATGGGTGGAGCAAGAGAACGCCAGAACCAAGCTAGTCTCCCTGCAGTGCTGACTGGAAGCAGCAGCAGCGGCAGCGATTGTGGCGTGAACTCCTTTTTTGAGCCAGCCAGAATCTCTGCTAAGGACTCCTGCTGAGGACTGCCTGGGATGAGAACTGTGGGGGACCAGAGCTGCTGGGAGCAAGCTGCCTGGACACCGAGCAGTTGTTGTGAGGGAGGAGAGGAGGAGCTTTGCCTGAGGTAGCCTGCCCTGGGTTGAAGGCTTGAGAATGTGGGTGTTTGCTACTTTAACCACATATGCCAACTTTGTAACTACTGTGTTGGCTTTGACTTTCTGGTTTGGGGGCTCAGTTTTCTGGTGTTTAAATAAATGCTCTAGCTATATTTCTTATGTAGAGAGCCTGTTACATTTTGTGATTAATAACCATATCAGCATACTTATAGTTGCTGTAGACATTGTGAATGCTGCATTGCTGATTGATATGCCTACCATATAAATAAGGAAAGTGAGCCTCACTGAACTGACCTGCTCATGTCAGGGTCAAATAGTGTCAGGGTCTGATTGTGTTGCCAGGTCTGCTAGCTCCAAGTCATTGCTATATCACTCACAGTAGGCTGTAGGGGAAAGCCGTGTTACAGCAGAAATATTTTATTTCTTTTTTCCACTTAGGTTAGTGGATCAATCAGATAAATGAAAGGGATCCAGTCAATGAAAAAATGAAGGTTTTAATATTAAAAAGGGATCACTGATAGGAAAGTCAAAAGAGAAACAGTGGATTTAGCCCAAGGCCCTGTCCTGATTTATTTATTATTTTATTTTTAAAATTATGTCATTTGCAGGGTTGCTAGGTGGTGCAGTGAATAGAGCACCAGCCCTGGAGTCAGGAGGACCTGAGTTCTAATGGGGCCTCAGATGCTTGACATACTTACTAGCTGTGTGACTTTAGGCAAGTCACTTTACCCCAATTGCCCTCCAAAAAAGCCAAATAAAATAAATAAATAAATGAAATTATGTCATTTGATCTCATCAGGTCCTATGAGGTCAATTATCATCTTAAAATACATCATTCCTAGATCTATATTTCCAGTCCTAGTCTCTCTCCAGAGTTCTAGTTCAATATTTTCCAATTTTCCAAGTCAAATTGGCCTTCACTAGGCCTATTGAATTGTCTATTAAACATTGTGAACAGTGTATCATATAGGCATAAGAATCTTAAGATATCAAAATAGAACTTAACATTTTTCTCTGCCAATCCAGTCTAGTTTGAATGACAGGAAAGTCTGTTTACATAAGAGATTCAGAGCTTTTGAATAGGAGACTGGGACACTTGGTGATGATAAGATCGAGGTAGTGATAATTCCTGTTAGTTTCTGAGGTAGAGGGAAGAAGTCACAGAAGTAGGCTAGATGGAGAAACTGGCAGATGTTGTTGTTCAACCTTTGACTTTCAAAGAAGCCCAATGAAATCACAGGTGATGTCTTAACTTACCTGTGAATTGGATTTAAGTGAAGCAGAGTTGCACAAAGTCATCGGCCTTACTCTCTCTTCCTGAATCATCAAAATCCAGCAGCAGGACAAAAGTCAAGAAGACGGGTAATGACCCAGGATGCAGTGGATGGCCTTAGCATCTTAAAGCCTGACCAAGCTCTAAGCACTCCACAGTGTCTACTTCAGTTGCCTTCGTGGCTTTTGGAACAAATTGTTCTTATCTGCCCATTCCCTTGGGAAATCTTCACACGCTTGGGGTAGCCAGCTCTCTAACTCACCCGCAGGTTTAAAGCCTCTCAGTTGCACTCACTCTGGTTTAGCCAGTCTGCTGAGATGGTTTTACTGGGGTATGGCCACTGCACATGCTAAAGCTTCTTAAAGCCACAGGTGAGAGTTGGGGGAAGGTGGACACCAAAGGTGGATGAACAGCCCAAAGAGGCCTCAGTAAGCCCTCACACAAGAGGTGTTAGTCCTCTGAGTATCCCATATTGAGGCAGATGTAGAAGCAGCAGGGTGAACCTCAAGAGAGACAAAGCTGACTCTTCAGAGTCAGACTTTAAAATGGGAAGCATTCATAGCTGAAGGCATATCTTGATAGAATTATCCCTGAGTGAGTTGGAGAAAAGTTCATGCTATTAATAACAAAGTGAATTATTGGTTTTAACATATACAAGAGCAATTAGAACATAAGGTCATTTTAAAGAAGTCACACACTACACTTTTACAGAATATATGAACCATAAGAGGTTAGGGGTGTCATTTCGTTAATCTGAACCTACACAAGTGAAGAAATAAATTGCACTTTCTCTTGAGAAAGAAACTGGATTTCCTGCAGAAGAAGCACCAGATATGTTCTAGAGACTCAGAGAGTCATACCAGCTTGATAACACTGTTTAAGAAAGTATAGCTTAAGGTAATTATATATTTTATAATAATATAAGGTAATTAAGAAAACATACTAGAAGCTAAGTATATTTGAAGGAACAACAACTTCCATATTGAGATTTCCTAACATGAAGATCAGAACTGGAGTTCCTAGATAACTGTGAGCTATTACTAAATTAGAAATGATTCAGCTTTCATATTATACTTTATCGTACCTCCCTGCTTCAGTATGATGAACAATTTCATACTAATGTTCAGTATACTAAGGTTTGTATTTATCTTTGCTTTATAAGTTATGCAAACCCTATGTACAAAAATGCTACGTACAGGATAAATAGGGAATAATCAATGGGAGAAGGGCACACTACCCTGATGAACTATCAGGAAAGCTTTCTGGTAGAAGACAAGATTTTAGCTGGAACTTGAAGGAACCAGAGTCCAAGAGCCAGAAGAGAGGAGTATTGGATGTGAGAGGTTGGTATATGCTTAGTTTCTGCCATTCTGTTTTATAGTGTTCACAGAACTTTTTGTCAAATAATGACTTCTTATCCCAGAAGCTGGAATCTTTGCATTTATCCCACAGGAGATTACGATAGTCATTTACTACTATGTCTTGTGTGTCTAATCTATTCCACTGATACACCATTCTATTTCTTAGCCAGTATCAAATAGTTTTGATGATTGCCACTTTATAATATAGTTTTAGATATGGTACAACTAAACTACCTCCCTTTGCATTTTTTCATTAATTCCCTTAATATTCTTCCAAATGAATTTTATAATTATTTTTCTAGCTATACTGAATAATTTTTGGTATGGCACTCAATAAGTAAATTAATTTAGGTAGAATTGTCATTTTTATCATATTAGTTCAACCTACCCATGAGCAATTGATATTTTTCCAATTGTTTATACCTTCCTTTATTTGTGTGAAAAGTAAATTGTAATTGTCTTCATATAGTCCCTGGGTTTGTCTTGTCAGGTAGACTGCCAAATATTTTATATTATCTACAGTTATTTTAAATGTAATTTCTCTTTCTGTTGCTTGCTGCTTTCTTGGGAATATATAGAAATGCTGATGATTTATGTGGGTTTATTTTATATCCTGCAACTTTGCTAAAGTTATTAATTGTTTCAAATAGTTTTTAGTTAATTATCTAGGATTCTATTAGTATATCATCACAGCATCTTCAAAGAGTGAGAGTTTTGTTTCCTCATTGCCTATTCTAATTCCTTCAATTTATTTTTCTTCTGTTATTGTTATAGCTAACATTTCTAGTACAATATTGAATAACAGTGGTGATCATGGGCATCCTTTTCTCACCCCTGATCCTATTAGGAAGACTTCCAGCTTATCCCAATTACAGATAATGCTTGTTGATGATTTTAGATTAATATTGCTTATTATTTTAAAGAAAACTCCATTTACTCCTATGTTCTTTAGTGTTTTTAATGGGATTGAGTGCTATATTTTGTCAAAAGCTTTTTCTGCATCTATTGAGATAACCACATGATTTCTGTTAGTTTTGTTATTGATATGGTCAATTACACTGATAATTTTCCTAATATTGAACAAGCCCTACATTCCTAGTATAAATCCCATCTACTCATGTTGTATAATACTTGTGATAAGCTGTTGTAATCTCTTTGCAAGAATGTTATTTACAAATTTTGCATCAATAATTCATTAGGGATACTAGTCTATAATTTTCCTTCTATTTTGACCCTTCCTAGTTTAGGAATCAGAATCATAATTGGTGTCATAAAAGGAATTTAGTAGAACTCTTTCTTTGCCTACTTTTCCAAATGGCTTATATAGTATTGCAATTGTGATTTAAATGTTTGGTAGAATTCACTTGTAAATCATCTGGCTATGGAAAATGTGTTCTAGTATATTGACAGCTTCTTCAATTTCTTTTTCTAAAATGAGGCTATTAAAGTATATTTTCTCTTCTGTCAATATGGGCAATTTATATTCTTTGTAAATATTCATCCATTTTGCTTAGATTTTCAGATTTATTGGCATACAGTTGGGCAAAATAGTTGCTAATTATTGCTTCAATTTCCTCTTCATTGAGACTGAATTTACCCTTTTCATTTTTCATACTGGTAATTTGGTTTTCTTCTTTCTTTTTTTTTAGCCAAATTAGCCTAAGTTTTATCTATTTTATTGGTTTTTTTCATAAAACCACTTGTATATTTTATATATTCAATAGTTTTCTTTCAATTTTATTAATCTCTACAATGATTTTCAAAATTTCTAATTTGGTTTTGATTGGGAATTTTTGATTTGTTCTTTTTCTGGGCTTTTTATATTTGCATGCTCAATTCAATGATCTCCTCTTTCTCTGTTTCAGTCATGTAAGCATTTTCAGATATAAAATATCCCCTAAGAACTGCTTTGCCAGAATCCCATAACTTTTGGTATGTTCTTTCATTGCTTCTGTTCTCTTTGATGAAATTATTGATTGTTTCTATGATTTGTTGTTTGTCCCACTCATTTTTTAGGTTTAGATTTTTTTATTTTCGAATTAGTTTTTAATCTATCTTTCCATGACCCTTCATTACATGAAATTTTTATTGCATCATGATATGAAAAGAATGCATTTAAAGTTTCTGCTTTCTGCACTTGATTGTGAGGGTTTTATGCCCTAATACATGGTCAATTTTTGTGTAAGTGCCATGTACCACTGAGAAAAAGGTATATTACTTTCTATCACCATTCATTTTTCTCCAGAGGTTTATCACATCTTACTTTTCTATAATTCTATTCACTTCCTTAATTTCTTTCTTGTTTATTTTGTGGTTAGATTTCTCTAGTTCTGAAAGGGAGAAGTTGAGTTCTCCCGCTAGTATAGTTTAGCTGTCTATTTCTTTCTGTAACATCTATAAAAATTTGGATGCTATATAACTTGGTGCATGTATTTTTAATATTAATATTACTTCATTGTCTATGGTACCTTTTAGCAAAATGTAATTTCCTTCCTCACGTCATCTTTTTAAATTGATCTGTTTTTGCTTTTGGTTCTTCTGAGATCAGGATTGCAATCCCTTCTTTTTATCTTACTTCAGCTAAAGCATAATATATTCTACTCCTGTCTTTTACCTTTATTCTTTGTGTATCTCTCTGCTTCAGATGTTTTTCTTGTGGACAACATATTGTAGGATTCTACTTTTTATTCTGCTCTGCTATCTCCTTCTGTTTTATGGAAAAGTTCATCCCATTCACAATTATTATCACTAACTTCCCTTCTTCCTATTTTTCCTCCTCTGCTCATTTCTTCAGCTCTGGTCTTTCCATCACAAAGTTTGAAAGCCACTTATTTCATTGAACATCCATCTTTTCCCCTGAAAGATTATGCTCAAATTTCTTGGTTGTAATCCAAGCTCCTTTGCCTTCTGGAACAGCATATTTCAAGACCCCTGATCCTTTAATGTAAAACCTGCTAAGTCCTTTGTAATACTAATTGTAGCTCTTTGATATTTGAATTGTTTCTTTCTGATTGTTTGCAGTATTTTCTCCTTTACCTGATAATTCTTGAATTTGGCTACAATAGTTTTAGGCGTCTTCAATTTGGGGTCTTTTTCAGGAGGTGATTGATTGATTCCTTCAATGATTATTTTACTCTCTGGTTTTAGGATATTAAGGCAGTTTTCCTTACTATTTTCTTAAGAGAGGATGTCCAGGTTCTTTTTTTAATCATGATCTTCAAATAGTTCAATAACCCTTACATTATCTCCCCTGAATCTATTTTCCATGTCATTGTTTTTCAATGAGTTATTTTATATTTTCTTCTATTTTTTCATTTTTTTGATTTTGTTGGACTGATTCTTGATGTCTCATAGAGTCATTAGCTTTCACTTGTCCAATTTTAATTCTAAAAGAATTATTTTTTTCAGTTAGCTTTTGGATTTCCTTTTCCACTTAAGTAATTCTACTTTTAAAGGACTTGTTTCCTTCAGACAATTTTTGTATTTTCTTTTCCAAGCTTCTTAATCTGTTTTCCTAATTCTCCTGAATAACTAATTTTTATCCAACTCTTCTTCTACTTCTCTTACTTGATTTTTAAAATCCTTTTTGAGCACTTCCAAGAGGACCATTTTGGATCTGAGGCCAATTCATATTCCACTTTAAGCCTTCACATGTAGGTTTGACATTGTTGTCCTCTTCTGAGTTAGTGTTTTTTTCCCCCTATCCTCATCGTAACTTTCTATGGTCAAGGCTGTCTACTGTTTCTTACTGATTTTTTGCCCATTTCATGAGTTTTAAAGTTGAGCTCTGCTCCTGGGGCATAAAGGCCACTCATTAAACTTCCTATATGGATGGCCAGGGTTCTAGTCACTGGCTTTACACACTGGGACCTCAGGTGCTTGTGGATTGCCCACTGCATTGGCTGTGTTACCAAGTTACCTTGGGAGAACTGAAAACTTAAAGGCCACCAGAACTAGCTCAGAAAACAGATGCAGAAGACCTGAAGTTAGAGACAGTGAACCCTCCAATCTAAGAAGAGAGCCAAACTTTATCATAAAGTTAAAAGTCAAGAAACAGGTTGGGAAAATGAGCAAACAACAAAGAAAGAACCTGACCACAGACAATTACTATGGAGACAAGAAAGATCAAAACACAAAGTCAGAAGACAATAAAGTAAAAACAGTTAAACCCAAAGCTTCAAAGAAAAATGTGAATTGGTCTCAGCCCCCCCCAAAGATGAACTCTTGGAAGAGCTCAAAAAGGATTGGAAAATAAATTAGAGTAATGTAAAAAAATCATGAAAAAAGAACCAACATCTTGGAAAAGAGGTGCAAAAAATACTGGAAAAAAAACACCTAAAAAACAGAATAGGCCAAATGGCAAAATGTGCACAAAACTCTGTTGAAGGGAAAAACTCCTTAAAAAGCAGTCACACTTACTAGCTGCATGACCTTGGGTAAATCACTTAACCCCAATTGCCTGAGAGAGAGAGAGAGAGAGAAAGGGGGCAAAAGTGGATGGAAAAAATGCACAGTAGTAATAATTGTGAAAATTTTTACTGATGGTTTCTCTGATAAAGGCCTCATTTCTCAAATATATAGAGAAATATGTCAAATTTATAAAAATATGAGCAATTTCCCAATTGAAAAATGATCAAAAGATATCAGTTTTTCAGATGAAGCCATCAAAGATATCTATAACCATATGTAAAAATATTTGAGCTTACTATTGATTCAAGAAATGGGAATTAAAACAATTTTAAGGTATTGCTTCATATCTTCCAGACTGGCTAATATGACAGAACAGGAAAATGGCAAATGTTGGAGGGATGTAGGAAAATTGAGGAACTGTTGCATTGTTGGTGGAGTTGTGAACACATTCAAACATTCTGGAGAACAATTTAGAACTACAGTCAAAGGACTGCAAAACTAGATAACTTTTGACTGAATAATACCATACTAGGTCTGTATCCCAAAGAGATAAAAAAGGAAAAGGAAAAGAACAAATAATTTATAGCAGCACTGCTTTTTGTGGGGCCAAAGAATTGGAAATTAAGGGGATGCCCATCAAGTGGGGAATCACTGAACAAGTTGTGGTATATGATTTTTATGTAACACAATTTTAGTTTAAGAAATGAAGAGCAGAGCCAAGATGACTGAGTAAATGCAAGAATTTGCTTGAGCTCTCATCCACTTTCAAATACATGTAAAAAATGACTCTAAACAAATTCTAGAGTTACAGAACCCACAAAATAACAGAGTGAAACCCTGCTGAAGACAGCCTGGCAGGCATACAGGAAGGGTCTATTCCACTGGGCTGGGAGTGGAATACAGTCTAGCATGTCCCATGCCAGCACAGGTTGGGCCAAACCAGGCTTCAGGGAACTGAATCACCGGCAGTTGTAGCAGTTTGCAGACTTCTCAACCCACAAACACCAAAGACAAAATAGAAGGTGAACAGAGAAACTCTGTCTGTCAGACCTGTGTAAGAGAAGAGCACAGTCTGGCCCCAGTCCTGGGGTGGTAGAGGTAGTGGTGCAGTCAGCAGCAGCAGCTGCTTCTGGACCTCCAGGCCTATAGATGTTGGGGGAATGATGTGGCTGATAAGAGGGAGGTTGCAGAGACCTCTTTGTGGCACCAAGGCAAGATTTCTTGCTTTGCCCTGCTTGAATCTAGGTCATATTCTTGGCTGGTGGTCCTGGGATGAGGAAGAGTTCTGGTGTGGCAGAGTTTGTGGCAGCTGTGGAGAAGGAGGCCTCCTCAAGTTCCAAAGCAGTCAAGAGAGCTTGTAGTCACTCACAGACCAGAGCACAGGCCAGAAGAAGAGTAAACATCTTCTTTTGATCATAGTATCTCAAAAGAACTGAAAATATACAAGTGTCTAAAACTAGCACTGACAACAATGTAAAACCCCCCAAAAAATGGGTCAGACTCTCCTCTCTGAAAGCAGAGTCCTACCTTGACAAAGAGCACAAAAGTCAAGTAATTGGCTGATAATATGAGCAAACAGTGTAAAAAATCAGACTACAGAATCTTACCTTAGTGACAAAGAAGATCAAAACATACAATCAGAAAAAGAAAAAAAAAGTCAAAGCCCTTACATCCAAATCCTCTAAGAAAAATATGAATTGGTCACAGGTCATGGAGGAGTTCAAAAAGAATTTTCAAAATCAAGTGAGAGAATTAGAGGAAAATTCAGGAAGAGAAATGAGAGTGATGCAAGAAAATAATGAAAAATGAGTCAGCAGCTTGCTAAAGGAGACTCCAAAAAATACTGAAAAATGTAACACCTTAAAAAATCAACTAACTAGATTGGAAAAAGAGGTTCAGAAAGTCAATGAGGAGAATGCTTTACAAAACAGAATTGGCCAAATGGAAAAGAAGATCTAAAAGTTCACTGGAGGAAAAATTCTTTCAAAATTAGATTGGAACAAATGGAAGCTAATGACTTTTTGAGAAATCAAGATATTACAAAACAGATCCAAAAGAATGAAAAAATACAAGACAGTGTGAAATATCTCATTGGAAAAACCACAGACCTGCAAAACAGATCCAGGAGAGATAATTTAAAAATTATTGGACTCCCTGAAAGCCATGATCAGAAAAAGCCTAGATATCATTTTTCAAGAAATTATCAAGGAAAACTGCCCTGATATTCTAGAACCAGAGAGTAAAACATTAATTGAACTAATCTACCACTTGCCTCTTAAAAAAGATTCCAAAAAGAAAACTCCTAGGAATATTGTAGCCAAAATGCAGAGGTCTTATGTCAAGGAGAATGTAACACAAGCAGCCAGAAAGAAACAATTCAAGCATTGTGGAAACATAATCAATCAGCATAACACAACATCTATCAGCTTTTACATTAAAGGATCAGAGGACTTGGAATATGATATTCCAGAGGGCAGAGGAGCTAAGATTAAAACCAAGAATCACCTGCCCTGCAAAAGTGAGTATAATACTTCAGAGGAAATATGGATATTCAATGAAATAGAGGACTTTCAATTAATATTGATGAAAAGACCAGACCTAAACAGAAAACTGGACTTTCAAATATAAGAATCAAGAGAAGCATGAAAAGATAAAGAGGAAAGAGAAATCATAATGAACTTATTAAAATATGTTTACATTCCTGCATGAAAAGATGATATTTGTAACTCATGAAACTTTTCTCAGTATTAGGGTAGTTGAAGGGAGCGTGTGTGTGTGTGTGTGTGTGTGTGTGTGTGTGTGTGTGTGTGTGTGTGTATGTACTGCAGTAAATTAGTTTTCCTTGATAATTTTTTTTTTCTGGAGCGGGGAGGAAGTGAGGCAATTGGGATAAAGTGATTTACCCAAAGCCTCATAGGTAGTAAGTAATTCAAGCATCTGAGGCTGGATTTGAACTCAGGTCTTTCTGACTCCAGGGTTGGTGCTCTTTCACTATATCACCTAACTGCCCCAATAATTTCTTGAAAAATGATTTCTAAACTCTTTTTTTTGATCATGACTTTCAAGTAGTCTATAATCCTTAATTTATCTCCCCAGATCTATTTTGCCGGTCAGTTGTATTTGCTATGAGATATTTCACATTTTCTTCTTTTTTATTTCAGTCTTTTGATTTTATTTTATTGCTTCTTCATGTCTCATGGAGCCATTAGTCCCACTTACCCAATTATATTTTTTAAAGAATTGTTTTATTCAATGGGATTTTGTACCTCCTTTTCTTTTTTGCATTTTGTAGGGCAATTGAGGTTAAGTGACTTTCCCAAAGTCACACAGCTAGTAAGTGTGTCAAGCCTCTGAGGACGGATTTGAACTCAGATCCTCCTGACTCCAGGACCAGTGCTCTACTCACTGCATCACCTAGCTGGATAAGAGGAAGTGGGGCATGATAGAAGAGAGGGCAGATTGGGGGAGGGTGTAGTCAGAAGCAAACACTTTTGAAAAGGGACAGGGTCAAAAGAGAAAATAGAATAAGTGAGGGACAGGAAATGATGGAGGGATGGGGAGGGGTGGGGGGTTCTGTGTTGTTTTTATTTACAGCATGACTAACATGGAAATGTGTTTTCCTTGACTGCAATAGCATAACCTATATCAAATTGCTTGCCTTCGAACTCCAAAACGCACACAAAGTCAGCTCGGCTATGAGGAACCATGTCAGCAATGCGAACCGAAACCAGCCTGGCCTGAAGCCGCGGGTGTGCCCCGGGGGTGGCTGGACAGGAGGAGCCGAGGAGCTTCAGGTGAGCAGATTAGCGGCAGCTGTGAATGGGAATTGTGAAAGGGGGAGATAAGCAGTCCGGCCAGAAGGCCTCCAGAGCAGAAAAGCATAAGGCACAGGTTTTGCACCCACCTCGGCGTTGCAGCTTCCTACCCCAGCCTGCA
This sequence comes from Pseudochirops cupreus, assembly GCA_028627135.1. NCBI lineage: Eukaryota > Metazoa > Chordata > Mammalia > Diprotodontia > Pseudocheiridae > Pseudochirops > Pseudochirops cupreus. Next base: position 11,933 of record JAQQSU010011637.1, read on the forward strand.
GGCAGCAGGGGGACTGAGCGAATGAATTCAGGCCAGGGCTCTCACGTTGAGTGGCCTGGATCCAGATCGCCGTCTTGGGCCTCTGTCTTGGAGTCCTCGCTATCCAGTCAGACGGAAATATATGGGAAGAGTTCCCAGCCTCTCCCTAAGAGCTACGGCAGCTGGGAGGACCCCAGTGATTTGGGACA
>JAQQSU010011638.1:0-12119 GCA_028627135.1 Pseudochirops cupreus
GTTATCCATTTTGCATTTTATAATGCTCTCCAATTCTTCTTTGGTCATAAAGTCCTTCCTATTCCATAAATCTGACAAGTAAACTATTCCTTGCTTCTCCAGATTATTTACAGTATCAGCCTTTATACCTAGATCAGGCACCCATTTACACTTGTCTTTAACACCTGAATTTTTTTGAAGAACTAAATACACAAAATAGAAATACAGAGAATTGAGAAATTAGCCAAACTGACAAAAAAACAAACACTGAATTAACAAATAAAACTAGGAGTTATTTTTTTAACGATAAAATAGATGTCATTAACTATTTTTTTCTTCAGGAGTATAACTAAATCACTATTAGCAAAAGAAAAAGAATTCACAATAAAAGATGGAGAAAGGAAATTATTAGTAAATATTTTAATGACTATATGCTGATATAAAACAAAAATTTAAATGAAACAATTATGTACAAAAATATAAAACTTCCAGATTAACAGAACAAGAAACAGAGAATTTTAATAGCACCATTTTAGGAGGAAAAAAAAAAGACACAAAAAGTGAGTTTCCAAAGAAAAGAACCATGTGGATCAGAAGGACTTACAACTGAATCAAACAAAGAACACTTATACCAATACAGCAGAAAGTGTTTGCAAAAACAGGACATCAAAGAATGCAACCAAACTCATCCTGTAGCACAAATATGGCCTTAATACCTAAGCCAGGAAGAGTCAATAAAGAAAAAACTCAACTATAGACCAATATCCCTAATAAACATTGACACCAAAATTTTAAATAAAATATTAGCAAAGAGGCCAATGTATCAAAAAGATCACACACTATGACCACATCGGCTTTATATCAGGAATGCAGGGTAGGTTTAATATTAAGATAACTATATACTTAAAAAAATGAAAAGACTTTCATGAAATAATGAAGAGTGAAATAAGCAGAACCAAAAGAACATGGTATATAGCAACAGCAATATTATTTTGAAAACAACTTTGAGCAAATGAGTCATTTTGACTATAATAAATATAAAAAGTAACTATAAGGACGTGTGAAGAAAGATGCTCCCCGCATCCAGAGAAAGAACCGATGAATGATTTTACATGCATATTCCTATTTGTGTCCAAGGACAGCCAGCTCTAAGTCAGGAGAGGAGAGGAGGGAAGAAAAGAAGGGAAAAAAATAAATTTGTATGACAACTTTATTATGTACTGAAAAGGAATAGAAAGTTGTCCATAATAGATTTGCAGTTTCATGTGTAATTGTCTGTTTTATTATACCGTATTATGGAAATGCTCATTTTATTCCGCAAATTAAAAAAAAAGATAACTGTGGACAAACGATACCATATTAATAACAAGAACAACAAAACATCGTATCATTCTATTAATAGATATGGGAAAAAGTTTTTTAACAAGATACAATATCCATCCCTGTTGAAAGCACTAGAAAAAATAGGAATAAATTGACTTTTTCTTAGTACGATAAGCAGTATCTATCTAGACCAAGAGCCAAAATTATATATAATAGGAATAAACTTTCCATCAAGATCAGAGCGAAAGCAAAGATGTTTATTATCACTGCTACTAGTTCTAGAAAAGATATGCAGAGAATAAATGCAGGCAAAAAAGAAATAGATTTATTACTTTTTTGCAGAAGATATAGTCTACTTAGAGGATGCAAGAGAGCCAACTAAATTAATTGAAATAAACCAGCAAAATAATAGAATTTGAAATTAATACGTAAATCATCAGCATTTCTGTATATTACCAATAAAATCCAGTAGGAAGAAAAATTCCATTTAAAATAACTATCAGATCTATAAAATACTTACCAAGATATACATAGGAACATTCTGAAAATAGTGCAAAACACTATTTACAAAAATAAAGATAGACCTAAAAATTGGGAAAATGTTGGAAAAAATTGGAGAAATAACAATTGCTCATGCGTAGGCTGAGCCAATAAAATAAAAACAATAAACTGCTTAAAATAATTTGATGCCACACCAATCAAAGTATTAAAGGATGACTTTTAAAACCAGAAAAAAACATAATAAATTTCATCTTTGGGAACAAAATTACAATTAAACAATTAACTTTTACGGCAAAATGGAAAAAAAAAAGTGGGAAGGAAGTACAGAAGTACCAGATTCCAAACTATTCTATAAAGCAATAATCATCAAAATAACTTGGTATGGGTTAAAAAACAAAACTGAAGATTAAGTCTAGGGGAAGATTAAGTCCACAATACATAGAAGTAAACAAAACTAGTAGCCCAGTATCTGATAAACCAAAGAACCATAGCTACTAGGGTGAAGACACCATTTGACAAAAACTCCTACGAAAACTCAACAGCAAATATTAGGTTTAGAGTTTAGACTAACACCTCATGCCATGTGCCAAGACAATCTTCAAATAGATGACAGATAAAAAATTCACATCATAACCAAATTAGAGGGACAAGGAAGAAATCAGATCTATAGATGAGACAAGAGTTCATGACCAAACAATGGATAGAAAAATGGACAATTTTGATTACATAAAATTTAAAAAGTTTTGCAAAATAAATCCAATGAAACCTATATTAGAAAGGAAACGGCAGGAAAATCTTTGCAGCAGGTTTCTCTGATAAGAGTTTCATTTCCAGATATATATATCTATACATATATATATATATGTATATGTATAGATATATATATAAGTGTAACCTGAACCCCAAAATCTACTGGCATGGGACTCTCTCCTCATTCTTGGAGACCAGTGCCCTATACCTGCATGAGGGTCAGTTAGAGAAGAGAGACTGGTCTCTTCAAGCACTTCAGAAGAGAAAAACTCCATGCTATGCTACCCTTTCTTAGATCAATAAAGAGAGGTGACACTGGGAAGAAGTCAGCCTGAGAGGAGTTGGTGACCTTTATCATGTCCCTATCCACAGCTTGCTACACCAGGGATTTAGTGGAATTTCTCCCTCTGAGATCTGAGACTTTTCCCTCTTAGCTGTGTTACTCACTTCACTCCCAATGGGAGAACTCCTTCAATCATAATTGTTTGCTTTATCTTCTTATATATACATTTTTTTCTGATTTATTCTGCTATCATCTAGGTTAAATGGGTTTCTTTGCTATATGCTGTGTGTGTTTATTACAGAACTGGCATTTGGTGGAAAGAAAAACTTGGAGTCTTCCTTCCCCATTAAGAAATAGTGATCAGGAGTTTAGCTTAAACATGAAAACTATATCCCCTAGACTAATAATATTTAAGGGAGCAGATAGAATTCTATCCTGGTATCTGAGGAGGGCAGAGTAGTCTTTGACCACAACCTCCTCCTTCTCTTCCTGGTAAGAACCAGTCTCCATTGTAGAAGAGGTGGGAGGGAGAAGGGAAGGAGACACTAGAAATATACCTATTTTTGCCTTTCTGTGAGCCACACAACGCCAAATTGAGCTAGCCTTGTTATATAAAGAACTGATTCAAATGATAAGAATAAGATCCATTCCTCAAATGATAAATGGTCAAAGGATATAACAGACAGATTTCAAAGGAAGAAATCTAGGCTATCAATAACCATTTGAAAAAATGCTCCAGAACACTAATAATTAGAGAAATGTCAATTAAAGCAGCTCTGAGATTCTATGTCATACCCCAGACTGGCAAAGACAGTAAACGTCAAAGGGGTTATGGGAAAACGATGCTTATGAATTGTTGGTAGAACTGTGAATTGGTCCAGCTATTCTTGAAAGCAATTTGGAACTATGCTCATAGTTACTAAATGGCATAGGGGCAGGTAGGTGGCACAGTGGATAGAGCACTAGGCCTAGAGTCAGGAAGATCTTTGTTCAAATCTGACCTCAGACACTTACTAGCTGTGTTACCCTGGGCAAGTCACTTAACCCTGTTTGCCTCAGTTTCCTCTTCTGTAAAATGAGATGGAGAAAGAAATAGCAAATCGCTCCAGGATCTTTGTCAAGAAAACCCCAAATGAGATCACAAAGAGTCAGGTATAACTGAAATGACTAAATAAAAACTAAACTGCAGACCAATTCTTTTCTTTCTGGAATGGATAAACAAATTATGGTATATGATGAATGGTTTATATGGCATATAAACAAAATATGGTATGTGGCAATGGAGTATTATTATACCATAAGTAATGATGAAATGGATAGTGACAGAGGAAATTGTGGAGGCCTCTATGAATTGATTCAGAGTGAAGTGACCAAAAACTAAAATAATTTCTACATTGACATTTAAGAAAAACAAATCTGAAAGACTTGAGAACTCTGATTATACAGTATGATAAACCCTGAGTCCAGAAGACTGAGATGAACCAGCACCTCCTACCAGAGAGGTGCTTGAATGCTTATTGTGGACCCAGTAGGTCTAGGTAGCCTAGAAGATATGAGTACATGACATAGTCATAGACTTCTTGAGTTGGAAGGGAACTTGGAAGACTCTTAGTCTAATCTCATTTACAAATGATGAACAAGATGTCAGTGTCAAGGTAATTTACCAAACACACAGAACAATACAGAATCAGGTGCTGGAGTTTTTGAGGCTGTGCTCACATTTTTTAGAAAGAGTAATATGACACACATTTTTTAGAAAGAGTAAGACACATTTTTCAACATGGCCACTGGAAGAATTTGCTTTGCTTGAATGCATATCTGTCAAAACGATTTTATTTTTGTTTTTCCTTTTTATTCCAGATGATGCAGTGGGGAAGGTGGAAGGAAGAGAAAATAATTGTTCATTAAAAAAATGAAATTTTAAAAAATCCATTATAATGGTCTAAGTAGAAATGCTGCCTGTTATGGATCTTTGTTCCATTTGCAAACTCTATCTTTTTCTGGGATTTCTATCAATCATGACAAAGCTTTTACTAGAATAATAAAAAAAACTATCCTGTTATTCAGTGTGTTTTAAATGTCTATAAATCTGGAACTTTATTCCATAGAGAGAAAATCTGAAAGAGTTTTATGATTCTTAAAGGGATGGGGGAAAAAAACAGTCAAGTGTCATATTTCTATATATTAGGTTCAAATTCCACCAAAGAAGAAAGGGAGGAGTTATAAGGACTTTTCAAATATGATGTGGGCAGCAGGATGATGCATCAGCATGATTTCCTCCCTCATTTTTATCACTACTGTTTTCTCCTTTTCCTAATCACCTTTTTCCTTTGGTTCTTGCCCTGCCCCTCCCTTGGATCCTCCTATCACCTCATGCAAAGGCCACCTTTCTCAGGTGGCATATTCCATCTTCAGCCATCACTGTTTTCCGAACATCTCTAACATGTCATGTACTCATATCTTCTAGGCTACCTAGACCTACTGGGTCCACAATAAGCATTCAATAACTTTTTTTAGTTCAGTGAAGCAAAATTCAATTTTAAAAATGAGTGCCTACCAGACTCAAGTTTAAATCCTTCCTGAGATGTGTGACCTTGGGTAAGTCACCTGAGCTCTTTCAGAATCAGTTTCCTCTTCTATAAAATGAGGGTAATAATAGCACCTCCTCACAGGGTTGTTGTGAGGATCAAATGCTATAAGTATGTGGCATGCTTTTTAGACCTTAAAATGCCAAATCTGGAGAGAAAAATATTTGAAAATAACACAGTTTTTTTGTGTACTTAAATATTATCTCATTTGATCCTCACAACAACCCTGGGAGATAAGTGCTAGTATTATCCTCATTTTACAAACTGAAGCAAATAGAGAGTAAATCACTTGCTCAGGGTCTCACAGCTATTAAGTGTCTGGGGCTGAATTCAAATTCCAGGCTTAGCATTCTATCAACTACATTATGTAGCAGATGTTTTTAATCTATAGTCCATGAATTAAAAAAAAAAACCACTTCAATATAACGATTTTGACATAATTGATTTTCTTTGTAATCCTTTGTACATTGCATCCCAAATCTTAGTGATGTTTTCTGCTGTATTTTATTTTATACATTTAAAAATGTCATTCTGAGAAAGGGTCTATAGGTTTCAAAGGATTGTTAAAGAAGTCCATGACACAAAAATATATAAAGAACCCCTGTAATAGAGGTTTTTCCCTTGGGGGGGGGAGAAAGGAAGGGAAGGAGAGAGGGAGAGGCAGAGAGAGAGTGAGGGAGGGAGACACAGACAGAGAAACAGACAGAGACAGAGAGACGGAGTGAGAGAGTGAGAGAGACAGAGAGAGACAGAGAGAGGGAGAGAGGGAGAGGGAAAGAAAGGGAGAGGGGGAAGGGGAGGAGGAGAGTTGAAGAGGTAGAGGGAGAAGCAGAGATAGAGAGAGAGGGAGAGGGAGGAGGAGAGGGAGAGGGGGAGGAGGATTGGGAGAGAGAGAATGAGTAAGGAGAAACCTCTTCATGGAGCACCAGTTAGGCTGCAGGTGTTCTTTCCCATATATCTCAGATACATTGATCAGGTATATGCCCCCATTGAAGTCTTGGGTGACTAGCCATGCGCAAGTACACCCAAGTGCTGAGTTGGTGATGCATTCTTATCCAAAAACCAGGAACAAGGTTTGTGTTGGACAACACCTGAGTAATTCCTTCTTCTTGGAGGTCATGAGACCCTGATGCTCCACCCTAAAAGAGTCTACTATCTAGTAGTCATGTAGTGATGTGGCCCTAGGACAGTATGTAAATAAGATTTATAGAAAGAAGTTTAAGGACTTTAGTCTCAACTTTGGAACTGACTCACTTTGTACCTTTTTGTTTCCACTTTCTATTACATCCAGTACCTGTCAATGAATTGGTGAAAAATAACAAGATAAGCATTTTTAAGAACAAGATAAGATTTTTTTTTCCCAGCATTGTACCAGGCAGTTACCAGATGGGATTTCAGTTCTAGAGTTTCCATTTAGAAGTCTTGAGAAAGCACTATTAATAGACTGGTAGTAAGACTGTCGCCCCGGGACCAGGACACTGGTTGAAGATTCACTCTAGAACTATGATACTTTGAAGAGCACAGAAAGCTTCAGGGCAGGATAGGGGCAGTGTGCATATAGGAGAAAAAGCAAGGCTTGCAATAGAGGTCATTCAGATGAAAAATTGTTCAGAAAAACATAACTGGGTTTTGTAAGAGTTGTTATCATCAGGCATCTTCCTGGGGGACCCCCCTACTTTTTCTGATTCATCCCATAGAGGAGGGCATAATTACTAGTTGCGGCAATTCATAACATTGAGAATATTCAGATCCCAACTTGAAACTTAAACGTTGAGTCTTTTCAGTGCAAGTGGAGTGGGAGGTTTTGGGTTTTTTTTTCTGGATATATTGAAAGCCATTCAGAAGAATAATATGATTTATCTATCAAAGAGCATTTATTAAGCATCACTCTGTAGCAGGCACTGGAGCTACAAATACAAAAGTGAAGCAGTCCCTGAACTAGAATAACAATTTAGTGTGGAGCTCTCTCTCTGTCTCTTTCTCTCTTATATGTATGTTATATGTATATATGTGTATATATATATATGTGTGTGTATGTATATAGATATATAGAGATCTATATATAAAGATCTATACAAAGATACAAAATGTCTATGTATCTATGCATATATCCCTATCACATATATATGTATACACATACACATACAAGAACAGACATGAATGACAAAGGCTTGAGAAATTGAAGGATAAGGAAAGTCTTAATGCAGAAGGTAACACCTGAGCAGAGACTTTAAGGAAAATAGGGATTTTAAGAGATGGAGAAGAGAAGGGATTCTACTCCAAGCACAGGGCACAGCTAGTACAAAGGCATAGAGATGTAATCGATGAGGAATAGTAAAAAGATCAATTTGAGTAGATTGTAACATGTGTCTCTCGTAGAATGAAGCCAGAAAGGTAGGTCAGGGATAGTCGTGAAGGGCTTTCAATGTCAGATAGAGGAGTTTCTATTTGATTCAAAAGGCAATAGAGAGGCATTAGAGCAAGGATCCCAAGGGACTGGAATGATAAAAAAAAAAGTCCATCTTTCCTCATATTTCCTCCCAAAGGTAGGAGCTGCAAATCAGAGCAGAATTTCCCGTCAGTTTGTAAATACACTAAGATATTATTCATTGAACTCCAATACATATAATCTCAATGGGTTTGCTTTCTTCAGCAATGAATATGGTAGTCCATCTATGCATGCCTATCTTGTCATGCTCTTGTCTAGAGGTGGGGAACCTGTGACCTCAAGGCAACATGTGGCCTCCTTGGGTACGTAGGGTCTTTTGACTGAGTCCAAGTTTTACAGAACAAATCCTTTTATTAAGGGGATTTGTTCTGTGAAGTTTGGACTCAGTCAAAGGGCTGCACTTGAGGATCTTGAGGGCCATGTGTAGCCTCAAGGCCTCAGGTTCCCCACTCCTGTGTCTTGTCCATGATCTCCCATGACTCTATAATAAGGTTCTGTGGTGGGGAGGGGACCTTTCTTTAGTTGTCCATATGTCTTATGAATGTGATGGGAACACATTGTCATCAGTTGTCTCTCATTTTTACCATTTGACCAACTTAACTTATTTTCTGATCATATACTTCTCTGATGACATCTCTTATACTGTCTTCCATGTAGTTTCTTATTTGTAACATGTTGCAGCCTGTTCATAGCTGCCATGCATCTTTCCATTACTCATTGGATGATCTTGAATTTCAGTTCTTCTCAGTGGTATTCCATGATGTACTGTCATGTATAACATCACTTAAAGAAAGTAGTTGTTCAAGGTAAGTCTTTGTTTAAGTGAGAAGCTTGAGTAAGAAATAAGTAATTTTTCAAAGGAAATCTAGCCCATCCTCTTCCTATTTAACTACCAGCCCAATGTCCTAATGGATGAACTCTATATAGCATTCATTTATCTAAATAGTTGGTTGTCATTTCTTGAAAAGGACCAAAATGACATCACTATATTAGAGTCAAGTCACAGTGTGTCAAACTGTGACTAATCAGATGAGCTCAAAATGCCCTATCACAGGTCAAACACGAATAGTCACCCCACCCCCAGCATTTGGGGTGGGTTCTCTAAGTTTGCACATCTCATGTTTCTTTTGAGCTACTTTAATTCTGCTTTGCTCATAGAGCACAGCACCTTTTCTGATGAAGGCATGCCAAGCTGGGCAGTCCTGTGCCAGTGTCTCCCATGTCACACAATCGATGCCAAAATTCTTAAGAAAGACCTCAAGAGTGTCCTTGTATAGCTTTTCCTGACCACCATGTGAGCACTTGTGTTATGTGAGTTTTTCATAAAATAGTTTTTTTTTTTGGCAAGCATACATTTTGTATTTGAACATCGTGGCCAACCCATTGGAGTTGTGCACTGCAGTAGAGTTTGAATGGTTGCTAATTTAGTTTGAGAAAAGACTTCAGTGTCTGGTATCTTATCCTACCAGGTGATCTCCAGAATTTTCTTAAGACAATTCAAGTGGAAGGTAATTCAGTTTCCTGGCATGGCGCTGGTATACTCTCCACGTTTCACAGGGATGCAGCAATGAGGTCAGCAGGACAGCTCTGTAGACCTTCAGTCTAATACCTCTTCTCTCCCACACTTTCCTTTGTACCCTCCCAAACACTGAGTTAGCTCTGACAATATGTGTGTCAACCTCATTATCAATGTGTACATCCCAGGAAAGTATACTGCCAAGGTAAGTGAATTTATCCACAATATTCAAAACTTTTGCTGTAACTGATGATTCCTCATATGAATGGTATGGTGCTGGCTGGTGGAGCTCTTGTGTTTTCTTGATGTTTATTGTTAGGCCAAAATTAGCACAAGCATCTCAGTTTCAGAGGCTGCGTTGAGTGAACAATTATCTGCAAACAAAAAGTCATGGACCAACACTCAATCCACTTTAGTCTTGGCTTGTAGCCTTTTCAAGTTGATGTTTGACAATGTGGCTGAAAACATCATGCTAAAAAGCATGGGATCAAGCACACAGCCTTGTTTTACTCCATTGGTAACTGGGAAAGCATGAAAGCATTGTCCATTATCCAGAACCCAGACACGCCATCACGAAATTGACATACAATGCTAATGAACTTCTCTGTGCAACCAAATGTTAATATAATTTTCCATAAGCTATCACTACTAACAGTATCAAAGGTCTTAGTCAGATCTACAGACATTGGGTACAGACCTCTGTTCTGTTCCTGGCATTTCTCCTGGAATTGTTGGATAGCAAATACCAAATTGGCTGTTCCTTGGCCCTTTCTGAAGCCACACTGGCTCTCAGGTAGATGACCATCTTCCAGGTGAAAGATCAGCCTATTAAGGAGGACTCAGACAAGAATTTTGTCAGCAGTGACTAAGAGAGAGACACCCCTGTGATTGTCAGAGGGCAGTCTACTTTCTTTACCTTTGTAGAGATGGACAATCGAGTCATCCTTGAACTCTTAGGGGATAACTTCTTGCCTTACAACCCAGAAAATTTCAGTCAGCTTTTGTATGAGCAGTGGACCTGAGAACGACCACCTAATAAATCTCAGCTGGAATAGAATCAGCACCAGGTGCTTTGCCATATGAAAGGAGTCTAATGGCATTCAAACCTCCTCTCCAGTTAGAACTTCAGCTAGGGAAGAATTGATTCAACCTCAGGCAAATGATCAATAGCTTCAGCATTGATTGATAATGGTCTGTTGACTATGGAAGTGTTCAGCACATCTGTCTAGGCTCACATAAATCAATGTGGCACCATCAGCACTGAGTGGCTGAGATGCACCATAGGTCTATGGCCATAAATAGCATTCAGGGCATCATAAGAGTACTTTGGATTGTTACTATCAGCATAAAATGGAATTTCATCTGCCTTCTTACTGAGCCAAGAGTCCTGCATCTCTCTAAGCTTTGCTTGTACTTTATTTTTGATGTAATTAAATGCTACCTTCTTAGAGATGGATGAGCTATCCTAATTTTAAATCCTGTAGAGTTCTTGTTTTTCATTTATCATCTTCTGAATTTCAATCAAACCAGTCTTAATGTTTGCCAGTGTTCTGACCCAGATGAGCAAATGCATTGTACTATACTAAATTTCTGAAAACTGGCTGTTCCTTTTCTGCTTCACTGTTGCCAACTGTGTGTTGGCTCAACTTTCCCTCCAAGTTAGCAACAAACTGTGCCCACTCGGTGAAGCGCTCTAATCTGTTGACATTAATTCTTCTGGTAGTCATTTTGCCTTGGGGTCCCTGCTTTTGTTGACTGTGAATGCTTAGCTTGGAGAGGATATCTATGATTAGTCCAGTACTCTGTACCACACATTGCCTTAGTCACTCTCACACACTGCCTTTCTCTTCTCCTTACAATCACATAGTCTATTAAATACCAATATTTGCTGCAAGGGTGCATCCGTGAAGTTTTATTGCGTTTAGGAAAATAAAAGATAGTGCTGGTGATGAGAAGGTCGTGAGATGCCTAAGTCTTCAGTAGTAAGTGACCATTGCTGTGACTCTTTCCAACTCTACTCCTCCCAAGCACTCCCTGTTATGTCTAGTAGTCTACTCTAGCTTATTCTAGCCAGAAAGTCACTGGGAATTATAAGCTTATCCTCTTTTGGCACATTGATGATAAAGGTCTCCAGATCTTCATAAAACTTTTCATCAGGGTTTGTCATGGTGAGAACATAGGCAGAGAGGAGAGCATTCACTCCTTTTGGTAAGCATACAAGCTTGCTGACTACATTAGTTTTGATTGTAAAGCCTATGCCAGTTTTACTTTAACTTATGATTTGTGTCCAATGCCTGATCTTCCATTCATTTCTCATTTTCTAGCAGCAACAATATGTTTAAATAGGTCAGGTTTTCTAGGTTCTTTTTTTTTTTTTGATCATGGCTTTCAGGTAGTCCAATAGTTTTTAAATTGTCTCTCCTGGATCTATTTTCCAGGTCAGTGGTTTTTTCAATGAGATATTTCACATTGCCTTCTATTTTTTCGTTTGTTCGGATCTGTTTAATAGTATCTTGATTTCTCATAAAGTCATTTGCTTTCATTTGCTCCACTCTAATTCTGAAGGAATTATTCTCTTCAAGGAGCTTTTGAGATTCTTTTTCCATCTGGCAAATTTGGCTTTTTAAGGCATTCTTCTCCTCATTGTCTTTTTGAGCCTCTTTTGCCATTTCAGTTACTCTATTTTTTTAAGGTGTTATTTTCTTCAATCAGGTTGTTGATTCTCTTTTC
>JAQQSU010011639.1:0-12119 GCA_028627135.1 Pseudochirops cupreus
CTCGTTGGTTACAACCCTTCTATATGACCAAACTATTGTACGATGTGAAAGTATTTGCATATCCTATACATGATTGCACGCCACCATGGGGGAGGGGGAAGGGAAGGGAGAAAATCTGAAACTCAAGTGATTGTGGAACTGAATCTTGTAAATTAAAAGTAAATGAGTAAATTTTAAAAAATTTTAAAAAAACCAAAAAACAAAAAATAACAGATGGAAGAACACATTTCAGATCTATAAAACATTAAAAATTAAATTTGAAAGTGGAATATTAAATAATCTATAGATAAAAAAAAAGGGTAAGAGCTCGTTTCCCTATACCAGTTTATGTTTATGTGACATAAATGGCCTTTGTATTATCAGACTGAAGCTTTGAGACCTCCACGAGTCTGCAACGCTAAATGGAGTATTCCTTCCCTTAGTGTGGATGCCAACCCATGCACGGCTTCACTCCTGCACAGTTCTCATCATGTTTTATGGCATCCCCACTACAAACCTCACCAGCCCATGGAGACTTCCCTCTAGAGCAAGGGCTTTTCATGACTGTGATGTCACAGACCCCTTTGCCAGTCTGATATCACCTATGGACCCCTTCTCTGAATCACATTTTAAAATCATTGAAGGAAGTATCAAATTCCATTTAGAATTTACTTAAAATAAAGGTGCATTTGTTTCTCATCCAAGTTCACAGACCCCCTGAACTTGTCCCAGAGACCCTTTGTAGATCCAGGGGCCTTTGGGTTAAGAAGCTGTGCGCTAAGGGCCTGGGTGTGTTGGGGTACCAGCGCACCACTCAAGTTATCTGGCATCCCTTATTTATGCTGAAGGCCCTTCCTCCCTGACTTTTTGATCATAACACGATGATCCAGCTCCCTGAGCAGAGGCCACCATTGGAAAGAGGCTGCATGCTGGTCTTGGGCCATCCACACCTGTGATACCTCACAGAAAAGAAAAGTCCCCGATTCACAGTCACAGAATAACACTGTGCTGATGTCCAAACAATGCAGAGATGCATCTTTGTTTCAATAGGCTACTTGGGCTTCTTAAAAGCAAAGTTCAGTGTTCAATGAAACAAAAACAACCCCGAAAATGTGATTCCCATAGTGTGTGGCCCCTTCCACTTCTATGGCCTCCCCTCACAGACTGACAGAAGAAGGAGCTGAGTAAGCAGAGTGCCTAGCTTTTAGAGACCAATGCCCTATCCATTATCCCAGAGGCAAGTGGCAGGTGTGAGTACCAACTTCTGCTCTGCTCCTCAGAGCCCAAATCCATCCTGGCGATGCATCCTGCTGTCACTCTGACCTGCCAGTCATTCTGTGTTGGGCTTGGCATGTTTTCACTAATCATAATGAAATTAAACCTAGTAATGAGGACTTGGATTGGTGGCTTACCTGAGGCAAGGCCTACTGATTAGCAGGTTGTTCTGGTGGGAGGGTGACAGTCACACTATCTTCTGACAGGCGAGGTGGTTCGCTTCTTTAATTGTAAGACTTCTTGAGGGTTTTGCTATTTAGATTGGGAAGACATCTCTGTGGGGAGCCTTCAGAGGCAGGGATGACATTTTTTTTTCAAAGACCTCACAGTTCCAATCAGTAATATTAGTGAACTTCATGAAATATCAATCCATTCAAATCTTCACCACTTCTGATAACATTAACCAGATTATTGCCTGTTCCTGGTTGGAAATTAATATCTAACAAAATGACAAAAATACAAAGCCTGATACTATAGGAAGAGGAAAACCATAAATTTGGTCTGATGAGCTCAGGGGCACTTAGGAGCATGGGTATAACTGTGGAGGAAGAACACCAGGAGAAAAGGGTATTAATTCATAAGCAATAATCTCCAAGGAAAGACCCAAGCCCACGGCCTAAGATGTCCAAATTCTATTGCCCAACAATGGCTGAAAAAGGGGGGGGATAAAAGGACTGGGTTGGAGGTTGCTAATGAAAAATGTAGGGAGTCAGATTTGCCCTTTCAGGTATCACTGAGATTGAATGGGATGGAACTCATGCCTGGAATTTACACCAGAGGACTAGGCCCCATTTGGATAGAACAGACTTGAGGAAAGAGAGGCAGAGGAACAGAAGATGGTAAGTTGGGAAGTGGAAGGAACAGGCCATTCCTCCCAACCCCCTCCTTGAAAGAACCAAGGTCCACACAGGGTAAGTGAATTGTCCAGGCTCATACAGCTAGTACCCTTCTGAGGCAGGGTTCAAACCCAGGTCTTCTTAACTCTCCACCATGCTCTGTGTGGAAATCCAGGGACCTAAAGAGAGGAAAATGGTGAAGACAATTTGAATGAAGGAGAGTTTGGGGCTTCAGTGGCTTGTATGAACCGCATGAATCAATAGTATGATATAACAGACCAAAAAAAAAAACAAAACCAAAACAATACAATCACAGCCACCTTAAAAGAAGAGAAGGCCAGAGGGTGTCTCTTTTAAGCCTACACTGGCAACCTTTGGGGTAAAAAAGTTCTAGAATTTAAGTCAGGCTTTAAGGCAGTGGTTCTCCACCTTCCTAATGCCGTGACCCTTTCGTACAGTTCCTCATATTGCGGTGACCCCCAACCATAAAATTATTTTTGTTGCTATTTCAGAACTGTAGTTTTGCTACTGTTATGAATCCATCTGATACGCGGGATGTATTTCCATTGTTACAAATTGAACATAATCCACAGGTTGAGAACCGCTGCTTTAAGGTTTGCAAAGATGATTTCATTTGATCTGCCTGACAGCCTCATGACGTAAGTGCTCTAACCAACCTCATGTATAGAGAAGAGGATGGGGAATGAGAGGTATTCACTGACTTACCCAGACTCAGAGTTAGCAAGCGTCTGAGGCAGCATCTGAACTCTGGTCTTCTCCAGCCAGAGTCTAGCCTCCCACCCACCATACCATGTAGCTGACTGACAGCTATTTGGTTAAATTTCAAGCAGACATAGATCAGGTGGAGTGTGGTTAGACATAGTTAGTTGTGGTTAGATGAGGGAATTAGGCTGATGAGAGGAGAGTCATGAGCTCCAAGCATTAGCTGGAGGACCTGGCTGGATGTATATGTTGCCTAGAATATAAAAGGTTTGGTGGAGCTCTGTTGGATGACATTCCTGTAGAAGAGAGATTAGACTGGCTCTGTTTGGTCCTCAAGGGAAAAAGGCAGAGTAAAAAGCAGAAGGCAACAAATTTTGGCTTGATATGTGGAAAACCCTTCCCATTGAGGGCTTCAGGCACAAGGTAGATGGCCAGCCAATCCAATCAATATTGCTCATTGAGCACTTCCTACATGCCAGGCCATGAACATGCTGCTGGGGGCACAAAGCCAATCTCTGTCCTTGAAGAACTTGTCCAGTCATAGGAGGGATTCCTGATCAGCTCCAGGCTTGGCTGTATGTCCTTGAAGGTCCCTTCCAGCCTTTAGAGTCTGTGACTCTTTGAAATGGGACTTGGTAGTTATGTGAGGAAAGAGAATGGTCTGTGATTTGTATATGCACTTTACACAAAGATTAATTACTGATAGCATTTTAAAATTTAAAATTAAAAATTCATTTGTCCCAAGCATTTCAAAAGGATGGTATGGTGCCAAAACAACAACAACAATTGCTAGGATACCTCTGAACCATATCTACGAACTCATGTGGTCCAGAAAGCGGGCTGGACAGTCTGCTTCTTAACAAGTCAACAAGCGTTCATCAGGTACTCCCTAGGCCCAGATACTGAAAACACAAACACAAGTGAAAGATGCTCCCTGTCCTCAAGGAGCTCCCTTTCTAACTGGAGGAGAAAAACCAGTAAAGGGAGATGAGAAAGGAGAAGGTACCTATTCAGAGGTGCGGTGAAGAAATACCAGAGAGTCCAGTTGAGTGGTGCCCCGAGGAGAACGAAGACTTAGTTGGTCTGGGCAATTGCCTTCCAGAGGAGGTTGGGCAAGGAGCCAGTCAATCAGAGGGAGCCATCGTTAATTCCCATTACATGAAAGCATTCAAAGTGGGTTGAAAAGCACTTGGTTGTCCGGACTGCCGAGTCAAATGCCTTCCCTACTCAGGTGCTGCAGAGTCACTGAGGTTTTACTTTGATGGAGGAAAAAGGAACCTCAGGGGTTACTCTCTAACTCTTGGTTTATTGTCATTTGACCCCAAACAGAAATGCAGAGTCCACCCACCCACCTGCCTCCAACACTTCTAATTACAAAGAGAAAAAAATCAAAGCTTTGTTTTGAAAACTTTGCTCACCCTCACCCCACACCCCAGTAGTACTTAAAGAACCAAAAGATAGAATTTTACTCCGTGAAAATAAAATATGCTGGGTTTGTTTTGTTTTGTTTTACTCTGTAAGAGAAAATTCAGCTTTCTCTAATTTCCAGGAAAAATAACTTGGGTTTTTCACATTACACAAATGATCAAGATAAAAATGAGGATTTCTGTGTTTTCAATAGGAATTAAAATATGCATAATAACAAATCCTGGACTTTTTTCTTTTTAATGTTATTCCCAACACAGTAATATTGATAAACATGATTCATTTTTGCCTCTATATGTTTTGGCAAACACTCAAGTTATAGGGATATTTCTCTTCCTTTCCTTCCATCCCTAATCAGTTCTCCTCGTACCCAGTCTCTGCCCTTTAACAGGACACAGTATATAAACGAAATAATTTGTAAAGGTATTTAATAAAGTTCTCTGTTCTGTCACACAAAATTTCAGAGTAGGTGAATGACATGATTCTGATGAGAGACAGAGACAGAGACAGAGGGGGGGGAGAGAGCGAGAGAGAGAGAAAGAGAGAGAGAGAATTTAAAATTTAGTTTAATATATTTTCAAATGAAACCACCCATGTATGTTTTTCTATGGGTAGGTGACACCATGTAGAGGGGAAATAATATCTTTCATCTTTCCTATGGCAAAAAATAAATAAATAAATATAAACCAGATGATGATCCACTCTTCTGGTTTGCAGCCCCAAAGGGCACATTTCTGAAGGTACCAGATGCAGCAGCATGATCTGGGGATGATAGAAGAGCAGATTTGGAGCTTAGGGCATAGATAGCACTCCACCTGCACTCATGACTCACATCAACACCTTTGTCAACTACTGAACCTAATTTCGCATTTTCTTCCTCCATGAGAAGGACATGCCGGTGACTGCTCTGTCTTAAGTGAAGAAGCATGGCAGTGGTGTAAGGGAAATCCCTGATGAGTTTTATCTGCCACTCACTGTGTGTAGCACTAAATAAATGCATTTGAGCTGCCTTAAGTCAATGGGCTTCTCAGTTTGTTCATCTACAAAATGGGAACAATACCACTTTTACTGCATGCTTTCCAGAGTGGCTATAAAGTCAGTAGAAGAAATGTCTGTCCTTCATATCCATCAAGAGCCTTGTGTGCCCCTACTTGATTTTCAATCAAGAAGAATTTATGTAGTAACTGCTGTGTTCTAGGAACCATTCTGAGCTCTGGTCATATAAAGAAAAGGTGAGAACAGTCCCTGCCCTCATCATTTTACTCCCAAAGGGGAATCAACTAAAAAGTTATCATTATATACAAAAGAAAAATAAAGTTAATGTAATGTAGTTTGGAAAAGTAAAGACCTGGGCTGCTAAGAGAGAGGAGGAGAAGAGGCTCAGGAAAGATGCCATGTGGATACTGGAACTTGAACTGAGTCTTGAAGAGAAAAAAAAATATTCCAGTAGACAAAAGTCAAGAGAGAGAGCATTCCAGACATGGATTAGAAGCAGGGGAAGTCCCATGGGGAGAGCGGGGGAAGATGTAGCACCTTGCATGCAGAACAGATCATGCTGCCCCCCAATGTCCTGCCCCCGACACCATACATCATGGCTGGATCACACAGTGTATGAGGCTGGGGGCAGGACATTAGGCTAAGTGTCCATAAGGGTTTGGGCAGGAGGAACACTCAGCTTACTATAGTAAGCATCACCAAGAGATATGCCTTCTATGGCAGCCCGGTGTCCAGAGGCTTACTTAAACTCATGGTGTTTCAAAAGAACAAGAGACTTCACACCTTCACTTATAGGAAGAGGGTATAGGGGCAGCCAGCAGGATGGCTGGAGTTGGAATTTCAGCTAGGCCAGGAAAGGGAAGAATCTGGGAAACATCATGAAAACAAGTGCTTTGGGATATTGCGCAGGCCTCTTCCAGTTTCCCCAACTGTTTCCATGAGAATCTAGACAAGCTTTAGAAACACTCTTAGCTTATCTAGCTGCCTTTTCCTCAGCTCATACAAAATCCTTGTGCTTAGGATGAGTGAAAACAAAGAGCAGAACATCAATGGGACAGTTGACAGGACTTCTGTATTTACAAGATGTCAGGCCTCCTTTCCAATGGTGACATGAGACTGGAGGAGAGGAGGGAGAATGGGGAGGGGGAGGAGGTCCCCCAGAGCCAGGGGAATTCCAGATGACAGCATGGCCCAATCTCTTGCTTGTCGCCTTCTGCCAAACTCCACCTCCTTCTCCTCATGCACAGCTGTGGGCTTCATTAAATAGTGATGCCCACAAATCACCGCAGTGTTCAAATGTAGTGCAGGGGGAATTCCAGCCTACCGCACACGCCAAGTTCCTAGAGTTTTAACAGCATACTCATCAAACTGCTTCCCCTCCCCTCCAGAAACTATAAATACCTTCAATATCAACACTTTTGTTTTCCCACATATTCCGTACTTGTTCTCTTCTATGGCTAAGATAACTGTTTGAATGTGAATGTGCATGATGTAGGGAAATGGAGCCATAGGCTAGGCTACTGTGGTGGTAAAGAACGCAGGGTGAGGAATTAGGGTCTGTCCTTGCTTCTGCTGCTTCCCTGGGTGACTCAGGATGACTTTCTTAACCCTCATAAAGCCTGGCTTTTCAATCTGCATCTTGGTCTTAGCATTAAGCATCAATCATTCTCCCATGCATCCTGTCCAGTGCCTACACATGCAGGGTCTTGAAGACACTAGGCACATAATCTTTATTTGTCACATAGAATTGAATGAAGGTTTGGGACTGAGACCTAAGGTGTCTGAGCCTGGAAGAGGAGGCTCATAGATGAGAATCTTGGAGTCAGGACTCGTGAATGGGAGGGAATATAACTGTGCTTTAAGAAAGAAGCACCATGATGACCACAGAGAAAGCAAGAAAGACTAATGGGACCCAGGGAGAGTAGAGAAAAGCAAAGCTAGGAACGCAGTGCACCCGACGGCAACAACAAAATACCCAATGACTCTATGATGCACACAATGGAAAGAAAAATGACAGAATTCTTGAAAACGAAGCATACAAGATTAAGAAGAACAAGCAGGACCCTAAAGAGGAGACACGAGTAGCCTCTTCTTTCTCCCTCACGGAGATGCTGGGCAGGAGGTCTGGAATATCGCGTTAGGTTTAGTTACATCCCGCCACACACCATGTATCCATTGGTTTTGCTGATTCCTTTGTCCCCCTCTTTATTTTTTCATCCATCCATTTATTTACACATTTTGTACTTGTTTATCAGTTTCTTTAAATAATGAATGAGTATGTGGGATACATCCATTACTTAAGATGATGGATGGGGAAGAATGCAGGGGCAATTTTAGACTCTCAATATTTAATATAATTTAATATATAATATAATATTTTAGGCTATATAAAAAACACAGATGTCCATTTTTAAAAATCTCAGAATTGGAAGGGTCCTTTTCAAGGCCAGCTAATCCAACCTGAACTTACCTAGGAAACTTGTTGACTCATATAAGGATTGCAGTCCAATGAGAGACCCAGGGCTCTTTTCTGATGAGCTGAAGTCAAGTCACATGTATCCTATCCTGAGGGATGTGTATACACAAACACTCAAACACATACTCACACACACACACACACACACACACACTTTTTTTGTTTTTCTCCTATTTAGTTTCCTGTGATTTAGTCAATTCTTTTAGCTTACTGAGATCAGAGGGATTCAACATCATCCATCAAGTATCGATCCCCAACTCTGTGAAACTGATGATTTTGAAAAGTTTGCAGCCTACACCTTAATTCAGCAATAATGCTCAGATACATCTTTCCACTACTTTGAAGAGGTGGGAGTAGAGTCAGATTAACTGGTGTTAAATAATTGTATGGATTTTCAGATTTTTTTCTACACACATTAATTTTGTTGACGTTTTTCTTAATAAATAACTGGTTATAACAGTATGCAGATTATGAGGGAGGAAGAAAAAGGATAGTAGGGGAAATCTAAGCAATCTAATCTCATCTAAAAACAAAAACCAGCAGAAAAATTTAGGTTTCAAACATTTCTGTATAAGCATAGTAAAAACAATAACAATATTGATGGGGAAAGGTGCTGTGCACCAGGCAGACATGCTAAACACCAGATAAACACTATTGTCGCATTTGTTCCTCACAACAACACTAGGAGGTATGTTCTTGCATGACCCCCATTTCACAGTTGGGTAAATGAATATAAACAGACAGTCAGTGAATTGCCTGGAGTCACCCATTCCTAAGTGTCTGAGGCTTCATTTCTACTCAGGTCACCCTAACTCCAGGTCCAACACTCCATCCATGGCACCACCTAACTAATAATTATGATGGTAATAATAAGAGGGATCTTCTGAGTCCACCCCAAGCCAAACTCACACTGATCAGTTGGGGTGACAAAGCATGCTGCTAGATCTCCAC
Organism: Pseudochirops cupreus; assembly: GCA_028627135.1. Classification (NCBI taxonomy): domain Eukaryota; kingdom Metazoa; phylum Chordata; class Mammalia; order Diprotodontia; family Pseudocheiridae; genus Pseudochirops; species Pseudochirops cupreus. The sequence goes on from JAQQSU010011639.1 coordinate 8,662, forward strand.
TCGGGGCGGGCGGCTTGCCCTAAGTGGTTGGGAATTGCCTTTCTAATTCTATAGCTCATCACCCCCACACCCCACCACACTTTCTTCAGTAATTTTTGGTTATTATCAATTAGTCCACAAATTAGTTAACTTTTTGAAAAGATTACTTACTAAGATAATATAATAAGAATATTTATTATGAATCATTGCTCATCCACCTCCCCTCCACTGACAAAAACAAAATGTATGGGCCACTGTCCTACAGGGATATGCAGAATCCAGGGGGAAGTAGGCTCAAGCCTAAAGAGCCCATATGGCTGGTAGCTCACAGGGCCTCAGAGTGCTCTTCTAGGAGTCTTCTGGATGTTTTCCTTAGACATTTAGAGTTTTTTGTTTGTGTCTGTGGAGAGCCTTGAATCTGCATCCAAACAGAACCTGACTCTCAAAACACACACAGCCATCAGCTGCTCTGGTCTGAATGGAATCTAAAATCCTCTGATCTTTCAAGCTTCTCAAAGTATTCCTTCACCTGAGGAATGAAAGGAAAACTATCACTGTTTTGTATTTAAAACATTCTTTTTCAGTAACAAACTAGAGGAAAAAGAGATTAGATAAACAGAGAGATAGTAGAGGTAAACACACCTATACATCCAGATTTGTTTGGAAACGTGTGTATTACAGATAAAATGCTCTATCTATGTCTGTAGCAATCTATCTGTCTGTTCTTACAGTCACATATATTTGCTAATCCAAACGGCGTAGAGCAAAATCCATGGTAAAGTACAAAGGACATGTTTTAAAACAACAATAATACTTTACATACCTACGTGCAAACGAGCAGAGTGAGTCCATGTCACAGCACTCAAGGTGAACTAGCTTGTCTAAGATGTGTACAGGGAGCTGTGCATATGTGTTTATGCACATGTATGTAATATAGCCGTGTATGCTTTTCATCCATTCCCTCCTTTGTTTATACATAGATGTGGGCAATGACTTTAATTCAGACTCCAGTTCTAACCTATGTGCACACACACACACACACACACACACACACACAATCTCTCATGAGACATACACCATTCCTTGACAAGAGTATCTGTAGCAAGCCTTGATCTCAAAATCAAAACTGCATCCTTCAAGACCATCTCCTGAGCCAGCTACTCCCTCCTCCAATCCTCCATTGTTTCCTGAAACCTTGCTTTCAACTGAGAGTGTTCATGAAAGTAACACTTGTACCCTTATATTGCCCTGTATTTTCCCCAGGGTTTTATAATTTCTATCAGTCCTTTCTGGGTTCCTTCTGTTCATGTCATTTGTCTTCACATGGCTCACCAGAAGTTGGTACTAATCACTAGGTCTGACAAATCTCATGAGGCTTTCTGTCATGCCCCTGGTCCACACAGACACTGAGAAGACAGCATGCCTCCTAGTTATTCACATCTGGATGACATGACACCTTATTATTTCTCATTAAAGTGTTACCAACCACCCAAACTCATTCTTTTTCTGGGTAGCAGTATTTGATGTCTTCTCTCTTGGCCTTACTTGTGCATCCTTGTTACTAACCCTTGGAACATGGCAGCCAGCTTTCTTCCCAGAGGTCTAGCACCATCTCCATGAGGCAAAACTATCACTCAGTTTAGCCCCAAGGATTCCATGTTCCTTTTTCCCTTGCTTCTCTCTGTCACATTCCTCCACCCAAAAACCTCCTGACAAAGGTTAGAATTCACTTTCCTTCTACCCAAACCTTTCCTCTTTGCTTTAATTTTAAAGCACAGCTTCCATTCTTTCTAGGAATCCCAGCCCCTTGGTAAGTAGGAAGCACAGGGTTTCCTCCTTCCACTCACTCCTGAATGGATAACAACACACACACATCATCCCTGTGCAGTATTTGATCTAGCACTGGAAGAGGCACAAACCCAGAGCAGTGTGTACAGGTCACTCTCTAAGGTGTCAGGGGATAGATTGAACCTCGACACTCACTGAAAATCTCCTTGATCCAACTCCAACAGCAGACAAGATGGTGACTGGGGCTGATATACTCCATATCCACATCCCATGTGCTTCTGATTCTGTCTTTAAGGTCCCTACTTTGAGGGCTAACCTTCCATGTAAGTTGGACATGAGGGGCATTTGCTATGGGAATGTCAACTGAATGGGATGTCCTGATTTTTTTGGATCCAAGTAGATAAGATTTCTGTCAGTGATGATGATTCTTTTTTGGTAGGGTTTATTTGGTGATTTCTTTAGGTATTTTAATTTACATATTCAAAGGATGGGGATTTTTCCTCCATTCACTGGTAAAATTGAGTGAGCTGCTGACATATGACTCAAATCACTGGGTCATTCTCATTAGGTATTCAGTAGGTATTAACTTATTTAAAAGCTTTGGTGCCATTGCACATTTCTTGGCACAATCTGAAAAGATAAATATGTCCAGGATCCCTAAAGATCATCCTCCTATAATTTCTGGTGGTGAAAACCTGCTCCTTAGCTACCATCATGATTGAGTCATTTCAGGAATAATACATGTATGTTGAAATCCATTGAACTATGGCAGAGGAGACCTTAAAAGTTCTATAAAATGAGTCACTGATCAAGTGATCAAGTTTCCTAGTTTTCTCCATTTGACAAATGGTATGTTCCTTCATACTGAATTTCTGTATTATAGCATTATTTAGCTGGCCTATTTAGGCATTGAACCATCTGCTGTTTCACCAGATGTCACTATGGGACAGTTGGCATTTCTTTGCCCCAACATGGCAAAAATATAAAGTCATTGATTCAAAACTAGAAGAGATCTGATAGGCCATTTGCTCAAATATCCTCATTGTATAGATGAGACAAATGACTTGTCTAAGGTCACATTGACTGAGGTTGCATGTTGAGTTGTGTGGTATGGGCCATAAGAGCTGCTCTTCCATAGTTATCCAATCCAACAAGCCTTTACTGAGCATCTCGTGTGTCAGATGCTATGTTAGAAATAAAGCAACATGAATAAAACTGCCCCTCCCCTCAAGGGAATTATGTTCTAGCAATCTCTGAAAAGGTAAACATATAAATGGTCATTCAAAGTAGGGAAGGGATCAGGAAAACATCTTGCAGGAGATGCCCACAAGCTACTCCATGAAGGGAACTAAGAATTATAAGAGGTAGAGACAAGAAGGACATGGGGGGGGGGGGGAGGTCCAAATGTAGGAGATGGAATGCTGATGTTTGAGAAACAGCAATAGAAGTCACATCAGAAATATGAGAAAGGGAAGTAACATGAAAGGCCAAACTGGGAAAGGCTAGAAATTCCAGTCTGTGGACTTAGATTCAGAATTCTGTGTTACTATTCACTGCATATTCCTTTTTTCTCTAGTTAACCTGCAAGGCCCTTGAGGGTAGAGACCTTGATTAGTCAATACCTCCCATGGTCCCTAACGAAGAACCTAGAACAGTATATATATATATATATATATATATATATATATATA
>JAQQSU010011640.1:0-12118 GCA_028627135.1 Pseudochirops cupreus
GTTTCTCTTACTATCTCTTGCTGTTGGACTTTGTTGGAAATATATAGGAATGCTGAGGATTTATATGGGTTTATTTTATATCCTGCAACTTTGCTAAATTTATTTATTGTCTTGATTCTCTAGGGTTCTCCAAGTATATCATCATATCATTTGCAAAGAGTGATAGCTTAGTCTCTTCTTTGCCTAATTTGATTCCTTTGATTTCTTTTTCTTCTCTAATTGCTACTGCTAACATTTCTATTACCAGATTGAATAAGAGGGGTGATAGTGAACATCCTTGTTTCACCTCTGGTCTTATTGGAAATGCTTCTAAATTATCCCCATTACATATAATACTTGCTGATGGCTTTAAATAGATGCTACTCATTATTCTAAGGAAAACTCCATTTATTCCCATGCTTTCTAGTGTTTTTAATCAGAATGGATGTTGTATTTTGTCAAAAGCTTTTTCTGCATCTATAGAGATAATCATATGTTTTTTGCTAGTTTTGTTGCTGATGTGATCGATTATACTGATAGTTTTCCTGATATTGAACCACCCTTGCATTCCTGGAATAAATCCTACCTGATCAAAGTGTATTATTCTCATGATGATTTGCTGTAGTCTTTTTGCTAATATTTTATTTAGAATTTTTGCACCTATATTCATAAGAGAAATTGGTCTGTAATTTTCTCTCTCTGTTTTGTCTCTTCCTCATTTAGGTATCAGTACCATATTTGTCTCATAAAAAGAATTTGGTAGGACTCCTTCTTCTCCAATTTTCCTGAATAGTGTGTAAAGTATTGGAGTCAATTGTTCTTTAAATATTTGGTAGAATTCAGTAGTAAAGCCATCTGGCCCTGGAGATTTTTTCCTAGGGAGTTCATTGATGTGTTGTTCAATTTCTTTTTCCGAGATTGTGTTATTTAAGTAGTTTACTTCCTCTTCAGTTAGTCTGGTGTAATGATACTAGGATTTGAAGATCTTCCATGCGCCTTGAACTTGCTGACATAGCAGGAAGGGGTGGAGCAAGGGTGACTGGAAGCAGTGGTAGAGGCAGTGGAGGGGTTGCAACATGAACTCCTTTTTCTTTGAGCCTTCCAGAATCTCTGCTAAGGACTCCTGCCGAGGACTGCCAGGGACAAGAACTGCTGAGGGGCCGGAGCTACTGGGGGCCGGAGCTGCCTGGATGTTGAGCAGTTGTTGTGAGTGAGGAGAGGAGGATCTTTGCCTGAGGTAGCCTGTCCTGTTTTGAAGGCTTGAGAATGTGGGTGTATACACTTTAACTACATATGCCAACTTTATAACTACTATGTTGGCTTTGACTTTCTGGTTTTGGGACTCAGTTTTCTGGTATTTAAATAAATGCTCTAGCTATATTTCTTATGTAGAGAGCCTGTTACATTTTGTGATTAATAACCATTTAAGCATACTTATAGTTAGTGTCGGCATTGTGAATGCTGCATTGCTGATATATTTAGGCAACTTGTATTTTTGTAAATATTCATCCATTTTGCTAAGATTGTCAGATTTATGTGCATACAATTGGGCAAAAATAATTCCTAATTATTGTTTTAATTTCCTCTTCACTGGAGGTAGATTCACCCTTTTCATTTTTGATATTCGTAATTTGGTTTTCTTCTTTCTTTTCTTTTTATCATATTGGCTAAAAATCTATCAATTTTGTTAGCTTTTTCATAATAGCAACTCTTAGTTTTATTTATTAATTCAATAGTTTTCTTGAATTCAATTTTATTAATCTCTCCTTTGGTTCTCATTATTTCTAATTTAGTTTTTAATTGGGGATTTTCAGTTTATTCTTTTTCTTGCTTTTTCAATTGCATGCCCAATTCATTGATTTCCATTTTCCCTAATTTATTCATGTATGCATTCAGGGATATAAAACTTCCCCTAAGAACTGCCTTTGCTGCATCCCACACATTTTGGTATGTTGTGTCATTATTGTCATTCTCTTGAATGAAGTTGCTGATTGTTTCTATAATTTCTTGTTTCACCCACTCATTCTTTAGGATTAAGGTATTTAGTTTCCATCTAGTTTTTCGTCTATCCTTCCATGGTCCTTTATTACATATAATTTTTATTGCATCATGATCTGAGAAGTATGCATTTAATATTTCCACCTTTCTGCACTGAATTGTGAGGTTTTTATGCCCTAGTACATGGTCAATTTTTGTGTATGTGCCATGTACTGCTGAGAAGAAGGTGTATTCCTTTTTATCCCCATTCAATTTTCTCCAGAGGTCTACCATATCTATCTTCTCTAAGATTCTATTTCTATCTATTCTATTTCTATCTTTCTTGTTTATTTTGAGGTTAGATTTATCAATCTCAAAGAGGGGGAGATTAAAGTCCCCCAGTAGTATAGTTTTGCTATCTATTTCTTCCTCTAGCATCCTTAATTTCTCCTTTAGGAATGTAGATGCTGTACCACTTGGTGCATAAATGTTTAGTAATGATATTGCCTTATTTTTGATGGTGGTTTTTAGCAGGATATAGTTTCCTCCCTTATCTCTTTTAATTAGATCTATTTTTGCTTTTGCTTTATCTGAGATAAGGATTGCTACCCCTGCCTTTTTTACTTTAACTGAGGCATGATATATTTTACTCTAGCCTTTTACCTTTACCTTGTGTGTATCCTTTTGTTTCAGATGTGTTTTTTGTAAACAGCATATTGTAGAATTATGGTTTTTAATCCGTTCTGCTATCTGCCTCCATTTTATGGGAGAATTCATCCCATTCACATTCACAGTTATGATTACTATCTGTGTGTTTCCCTCCATCCTGTTTCCTCCCCTGTTTATGCTTTTATTTTTCCCCTTCTCCCTTCCCCTTCTTAAGAGTTTTCCTTTTGATGGCCACCTCCCTCAGTATTCCCTTCTTATCCACCCCCCTCCCTTTTCCTACCCTTCTCCCTTACTTCTTCCCTCCCTTCTAAACCTCCCCCCTTTCGTGCTCTTTTCCCCCTCCTACTGCCTGTAGGAAATGATAGATTGTTATACTCAGTGTTGTACATTATTTCTTCCTAGGACCAAGACTGACGAGAATAGATCTCATGCAGTGCTCCTCTCCCTCCCCTCTTTCCCCCTATTATGATAAGTTTTACATCTCTTCTCGATAGAGTCCTATATTTCACTGGTTATGTTATTCCCTCCTTGCAGGGAATGGGAGGGAAAAGCTCATATAGTTCTCATCTTCCTCCCTTCTTTCCCTCTACTATATTGTTTTTATTTCTCTTTATGTAGCATAATTTACCCTTTTCTGCTTCATTCTTTCCTCTTCTTCCATTACAGTCCCTTAATAAGGATTTTAATCATCATTTTGCATAGTTTATACCCACACACTCTGTTTGTCTATATCCCTTTTAGATGTTGCCATAGGTATAGAGTTCACGATATTAACAGGTATCAGCTTCCCATGTAGGGATGTAAATAGTTTGGTCTTGTTAAATAACAAGTTACATGTGTGTGTTTTTTCCCTTATTTACCTTTCTATGTCTCTCCTGGGTCTTGTAGTTAGAGGTTGAATTTTCCATTGAGCTCTGGCTGATAAAGCTTCTAAACTCTTTAGAATAATGTTTCTAAATAACCAAAGACAACACTAAATTTCAGTTAGGGTTTATGAAAATAAAGATGTAGTTTTTCCACCATATGAGTTCACTGCAGGTTAAGAGCCCTTGTTTTAGAGAAAAACCTTTTCAGTAAAGAGACCTGCGTTTCTAAGGGCAAGGATATATGAGTAGAACCAGGCCAGGCCTAGATTTGAATTTTACTCCTTCTGAGTGACTTTGGCAAGTTATATCTCTTCTCTGAGTCTCAGTTTCCTCATCCATAAAATTAAGGGGTTGGATTAGATTATCTACAAGGTACATTCCACCTACACATTTATGATCTATGAGTAGGGGAAAAGAAAAAGGAAGGGAAGAAGAATTTATTAAGCATCCACTGCCTGTCAGCCACTGTGCTAAATGCTTTTTTTAGATATCTCATTTGATGTCACAACCACCCTGGAAGGTAGGTGCTGTTTACATCCTCCCACACATATACACTTCGAAGGAAACTGAGGCAGGCAGTAGTTAAGTCACTTGCCCAGAGTCAGACACCCAGGTACAGATTTGAACTTGGGTCTTTCTGACTCCAGCTGCAACACTCTAGCCACTGTTTCACCCAGCTGCCTCTCTGCTTGTGTGTGAAACACATCTTTTACTTCTGGTATTATTTTCTATTATCTTTTTTTTTTAACTGAATCCTTGTTGTCCTCTTGTAGCTATTTTCTCTATGTGCTCTTGAGCTACCCAGATTGGTTAGGTATCCAGATCATTTACTTATTTATTATGATGTAGGTTCAGTCTGAGACCAAACATTCATGATTGATTTTTCTCCCCCAATGGGGCTTGCAATTCAAGTTGTTAATGATGACAAATAACATTGTGAGATAAATCCACTTAGGGAAATGACACAGTGCTTAAAAAAATACCACAGGGAAGGCAAGTGCATCCTGAATCATGGGGGCACTGTTACTACTATAGCTCATGCATAGCCTGATGCACAAACCCAGATTTTCTTAAGTTCCACAAGTCCTTATGTTAATGGTGTTGCAAGTCCTTAGCAGGAGAGGCAGGGTGATTCCCCATTCACTACAACTGCAAAGGGTAAGTTTATGAGGGAGCAGAAGTTCCATCAGGAACCCTGAGTCTTTCTCACCAATGTAGAATTCCTTCCTGGAATTACGGCACTGAAACAAATTATAATAATGATTGCTGTTGGCATTTGTAGTAAGCTTCGGCCTTTATGAAGTACATATATCATTTCCTTTGTTTCTCATAGCAACACTGTGAGATAGTATTCTTCCTAAACCTTAGAACTGAGAAGAAAGTTAAATCTCATATAATTCAAACTCCTCACTTTATTGATGAGTAAACTGGGTCTTAGAGAGGTGAGGTGACTGGCCCAAGGTCATATAGTTAATGAAGGAGAGAGTAGGGACTCAAATACAATTCTTTTAACTCCAGATCTAGGACTCATTCTGTCATGTTATATCATGGTTCTCATACTTGGCCCTCCACACCAACAAGGCAATTTCCTTCTGTCCCAGGCTTAGTAGCATTGCCTTACTTCAGACGGCCTTAGAAATGAGACATTGGCTTTGTAAGGTTTTGCAGATCTTAAACCACTATATAGATGTTGTTATAATAATAGTAATGTTATTATTACTATCATAATATATAATATATATATAATATAATATATATTATGACTCAGAACAGAATATGGGGGTTGTCCCAGAAACTTAGTAACTCCAGATCAGAGCATTGTTGGAAAACCAGCTAATCCTATGAGTTGGGAGAAAATCTAGAAATTCTCAAGTGAAAAACTACCAACTATCTATTTGCAAATATCCAATGTTTAGGCAAAAAGAAAGAGGAGCTATGTGTATTAATACAAGGAGGCATCTTTTACCTCATAGATATTAACAGAGGCAGGATGGCATAGTGGATCAGGAACCAATCTCAGAGTCAGCAAGACCTGTGGTCAATTCCTGTCTCTGACATACACTGACTGTGAATTTGGGCAAGTCACTTAACTCCTCAATGAACCAGGCAACTCTCTTAGATTATAAATGACAAAGAAGGTACTCATATACAGAGTAAGAGGAAGTTCTTCACTGAGAGTCCATTTAAATCATTGATATCATTGAGATATCATTGAGACCTGATGTAAGGAAAGCCATGACTGATGGATACATTCAAAATAAACAGGGTAAATTAGAAGATTGGGTGTGGGGACCATTATATGTTAAGAAGATATATTCATGTAAATTCAGGAACTAGATGGAGGGAGAGGGAAACCTGGTTAAAAAAAATCATTCAGGTGAAGATCAATTAAAAGAGAGACATAAACAATTTTGACACTGAATTGTAATATAGAGCAACTAGAAAAAAAAGAAGAAATAGATGAGGAATTTGGAAACAGGCCATAAGGCAAGAGAAGAAGAGCTATGATGTTGTAATAATAATAGGAGACTTCAATTATCCAGATGTCTGCTAGAGTTCTCTATCAAAAGCAGAACAGCTAATAAATTCAAGGTTTGACCTAATTATAAGTTTATACTTCCAAGGTAGAAGAACCAATAAGGGAGGAATTCTTTTTTAGATGTAATTCCCCCTAATAGGGGAGAACTTGGCATTGGAGTGGAAATTCTGGAAACCTTGGGTAGAAATGACCACTCATCTGTAGAATTTGTAATAGAGAGAGAGAGAAAAGCTGAGCACTATTTGATACGTGCCCTAAATTCTGAGAAAGAAGATTTCAAAGGGCTTAAAGGAAGGACAAACAGGTTCCAAGAGATTAAAATTCTGCAGGTGTCATCAACCCAGGAGGGATGGGGAAATACTCAAGAACAAAATTCTGAAGCTACCAAGGAAAAAAATTCAATGAGGAAAGCAGTTGGAATGATTTTTTTAAATAACTGTGGATGCACAGGGAACTCAAAAACTCATTAAAAAATTTTAAAAGAAATGAATAGAAAATGGAAGCAAGGGCAGGGTAACAGAGGATGAATACAAAAGCATGCCATCATCCTATAGGAATGATGTAATAAGGGCTAAAGCTCAAAATGAGCTGGAGCTGGCAAGAAACGCTGAGAAGACTGCAAACAGATATTTTAAAGCTACACTGAAGGGGAAAAAGGAGGCTCAAGGAAGGGTCTGCTGCTTGGAGTAGATGAGGCAGTGACGAATAACACCAGAGAAAAGACACAAGTGCTCAATTTCATTTTGCTTCTGTTTTCTTTGCGTTGGAAATGATGACACAAAAATGGCTAACAGAGAGTTACTACCCAAGACAAACAAGGTGATATTAAAAGAGCGTTAGCCATCCTTGATGAATTGAAGTCACCTGGTCAAGACAAACTGCATCCTTGGGTACTGACAGAATCGACAAGTGTGTTTTTTGAGATGATGGAGAATGGGAGAGGGTACCACTGGACTAGACAAGGACAAATGCACTGATTTTTTTTTTAAAAAAGTGAAGAAAATAGAATTTGAAGTACTTGTGCCCTAGTCCCTTTCTGTCTTTCCTGTCTTCTTACAGCTTTCTTCCTGACATGTACTCTGATCCACTGACACCGGCCTCCTGGTTGTTCCATGGACAACATGCTCCATCTCTTGGCTCCAGGAATTTTCTCTGGCTGTCCCCCATGGTTGGAATGTTCTCTCTTCTCTGTTCTGAATGCTGACCTTTCTTGCTTCCCTTAACTCTCACCTAAAATCTCACCTTTTATAAGAAGTTTTCTCCAACAGCTCTTAATTCCAGTGCTGTCCTATTATCTCCTGTTTATCCTGTATATACTTGCTTGTATATCCTCTCCCATTAGATTGTGAGCTCCTTGGAGGCAGAGCCTATCTTTTTCCTTTTTTTTGTATCCTTAGCTTTTGGCACAGTGCCCGTCACATAGTTTGTTTGTCGTTGTTGTTGTTAGTCGTGTCCAACTCTTCATGACCCCATTTGGGCTTTTCTGGGCAGAGGTACTGGAGTGGTTTGCCATTTCCTTCTCCAGCTCATTTTACAGATGAGGAAATTGAGGCCAACAGGGTTAAGTGACTTGCCCAGGGTCTCCTAGCTAGGAAGTATCTGAGGCCGGATTTGAACTCAGGAAGATGTTTTCCTGACTCAGGCCGGGCACTCTATCCACTGTGCCACCTCGCTGTCCCTCGCACATAGAAGGCATTTAATAAATGTGTATTGATTGATTGGTTTTCTAAGTCCACGATCTACTTTCCTCTATGCCACGTCATTCTCTTTTCTCATGCAGAGGCTACTAAGAACTCAGAAGTATATCGTTCAAATAGAGCATCTGTAGATTCATCTTAGTGACATCTATCGGAGATCTGCCTCCCGACTTAGCCACACACTTAAGGATATTCACACTCAGATGTGCCCACAAACCACTTTCACTGACTCACAAGTTATACTATGTTATCTTTCATGTGCCTCATGACAGAAAGCCCTGAATCAACCCAGTCTCATCAAGCACAATATTAACTCTCTGCCCATGCTTCCTACATGCTCTGTATTCTACTCTCAGTTTTCTCAGTTTACCTTACTTGAAACACACCCCATCACAAACACTTGAGGACTGGGCTGTGTACCACCAGAGAGTGATCACCATTGGCAAAGGCACTTACTATAGGCTGGAGAGGGGTAAATAGTTGGCAGCTGGGAGAGCATTCTGCCTTACACACACACAGCCGTCTGCCTTTCCAAATGGCAAGTCATGGTCCCCAGAGTCTAACAGTTTCTTAATGCAGATACCCCTGGGAAGGATGGTACATTGCCAACAGCAGATGTTTGTAAAGCTCCTTAAGTTTACAGCAGTTTGGGAGGCATCATGAAAGTTTTTCAACCAGTGGAATTTCAGGTTGGGAGCCCTTTTTTCCTCCCTCAGAGCATTTTCTATAGATTGTTTCATTGACACTGACCTCCTTGCTGTGACACATAATACTCCTCATGCCTGGAATTCTCTCCCTTCTCATCTCTACTCTCTGACTTCCTTCACATCCCAGCTGAAATCAAACCCTAAAGACTTTCCCAATTCCCCTAATGTTAGTGACTTCCCTCTGTTGATTATCCCAAATGGGCTCTCAGCTTCCCCTTAACTATTTACTCCTCTCCAGCCTATAATAAGGAATCTTGCCAATGGTGTTCATTGTCCAGTGGCACACAATTCACTATGCCACACTCTATCCCTGTAACTTTCAATACCAAAGCGTCTCTCCCCTGCCTCTACTCTCCTATGCGTGTTGTCTTCCAATATTAGGACATAAACTCCTTGAAGTTAAGACCTGTCTTCACTTTTGTATTTTTATCACCAGCACTTAGGGCTTGATACATAGTAAATATTTAATAAAATGATTTTTGTTAATTCATTCAGAGAGACAGAACAAGTTTTTAAGTAACTTAAGACATGCTTAGTACTTCAAATATTAGTCCAAGATAAAAAGTGCGGTACCTGCCTTCAAGGAGCTTACATTTGAATGAGGAAGACAATCTGTAAAAGAAACCTGTGTGGTGAGGAGGGGACCCAAGGGCAAGATGGAAAATGAGTGTGGGAACTCAGGAGTTGAGTCAGATTTAGAGTGCTGAGTTGAGTTGAATTGCACTACAATCATAGGATAATAGATATGGAGCTTGAAGGGACCTCAGAGGCCATATAGTACATCTCTCACTTTTTACAGATGAAACTCTAGGGTCTTGGAATTGAATTCCTTGAGCTTTGAATTACTTAGAGCTTTGATTCTTTATGAGAGAATGCAACAAAGAAAGTCAGCCAGGGCGTATGTCGTAACCAAGTGAAGTGGGTCTCTCACTGTTTTCAGCAAAAGGGGTCCAGTTCCTTAGAAAATAAAAAGATCGGGTAACATTTCTCATCACCACTTAGCAAAGTGAGCAGCTGCAGCTTACTATGATAGATTAAACTCCAATAGCTTATTTTAAATCAATTTTCATTGATTTAGGAGATAACTAGTTTTTAATTGTATATTGCTCTTTCTCCTCTTTGGAAATTTCTGCTTCATGTGCCAAATATAACCCAGTCTCATGCATTATGTTTTCCAAAAGCTAATGTGAAATGAGTGTCTGGGAAAAATATTCTTAAGTGGACTTTTAGTTTTCTTCCTTCCTTCCTTCCTTCCTTCCTTCCTTCCTTCCTTCCTTCCTTCCTTCTTTCCTTTCTTCCTTTTTTGCATGGGTGGGTATATGGAGGTGGAGGTAGAACTTAGGTAAGACTTCAATTGGTTGCTCATGCTATTTACTATATTTTGGAGCATGTGTATCATGGGTGCCAAACCAAGAAATAAATCATATTGAAATTTATTTTTTTTTGAGTCATGTTGTGATTTCATTGCAACTCCCTGTGAAGGAACTCCAGCTATTCATGTAGATTAGCACCTGCTCTGTAACTTAAGATTTTGGTGGTTTGCCCAGGAGTAATGAAAAGTGGTGACTTGCCTGGGTTCATATAGCCAATATTATGTCAGAGTTAGGACCTGAATGCAAATCTTCCTGACTCCACTGCTCCTTCTTTATGTACTGCTCCACACAGACTCTTGTGAAGAAGATTGTTCTGTGAAAATGACCAAAATACATCCTAAAGAGCTTCGCTGAAGCCATGCATCTACTGCCCGCCATGAAATAAGCACAAGGGCATCCACATGGATCCTTTTGCATGCCCTGTTTGGAAAATAGAACAAGAGGAGTGGGTGAGGGGCCTACATTCAGCTTTTCCTGCTGACGCATATCCACCCCAGAAACCAAGCCTGATCCACTGTGGACTTTCCTGCTGTGTTCCTTAGCCCCTAACAAGCCACTTGTGATTTTAGCTAGAGCCGCTTTAACATCAATGGGACCTTTGTGGACCATTTTGTTCTGTCTTTCTTAGGAGCAAATGCCAGCATGGTCAAGATGGAGAAACTTGCTGTTCCATTGTAATAGGATCTGCATTTAAATGAGAACCATGCAAGCTGAAGGATACTCATGTTAGCATCAGATTCAGTGAGCCAGTGGGAAAATCTGCCAAGCCTGCCAGAATCGCTGAGCCTGAAGGGCTTAGAGGCGGGATGCCTGACTGGCTAAGAACAGCATGTTTTTAATGTAGATATTTTGTTTCTGCCACACCACTGGCAGTAAAACATTGCAAATAAATCCTATTATTTTTCCCCCTTTCCTTTCTAACATGTTATTTCCACACTTATGATTTTAGAAAGATGTTATTTCCAAACTTTGGGTTTAAAGCTTAACATTTCTTCCATTACACCTGTCTCAATATTGTATTCCTGTTCATCTTTCACCATAAAAGAAGAACATTTCCATTTGGGAGCTGAGTTCTTAAAATATCACTTGCTAGCCCATAGAATCCATGGCCTAAATTCAGAGTTTGCCTTTTGCTTTGTTTGTTTTGTGCTAATAGGCCATTTTATAACTTATATCTCAATGAATGAAAATGTAAATGTTGTACATTTAAAAATAATCCAAGTTAGTACATTAGGAACTGCATTGGTGGACTGGCAAAACCTTTGAATATAAATATTTGAGGTATAAGGCCAAATCTAATGAGATTAAAGAAAATCTTAGAGATGTTTTTAAGTGTAATTATTTTGAAAACAAAATTTTAAAATGCGATGTGAAAGCAAAAACTATGCCTCTTTTGAAAAAAGCCCCCTTTCCTATTTAAAAGCATACTGGCTTATTTGAAAAGCACCTCTGTTTCTTAATATAATTGTTTTGTATGTGCTGAAAAGGGAAAGGAAAAAAATATGATTTATTTGCAATGTTTTACCACATGTCATTGATCACACATGCACTGACAAATGCCCTATGCGAATGGATTTCACATGAGAAGTATATTCCCAAGCTTCAAATATTTAAATAAAAGATTAAATGCACATAACGGCAGGCACTGCGAAGGAGTCTGAAGGAAACATTACTCAGACCTGGAGACAGACTCCCCTATCAATATTCATTAGAAGGGGGAAGAAACCAAAATAATTAACCATCTTGTGTGGTAGATCCAAATTATATAACAGCGGGCAGTAGCTGTGATGCCATCATGTCTCTATGAAGGAAGGGATGTTTTCTAAATTCAGTGGGATTCTCATCTCTTAGGGGCTGTTAGTTACTTGCTTGTTTCAGATAAACTGCCCAATAGGAGAGCACTCCCTTGCCTTGTGCATATATTTCCTTCTGATTTATGCATAGTCTATCCTTACATGAACAATTAAGTTCTAATCCCTGCCTCCCTTCTTCTCAGGCATGTAATTGCCTGAAAGGAGTGTGGACAGGCCTTGGTAGACTAGTTAAGGTCTCTGAATACAACGTGGTCTAATGGATAGAGTGTTTGACTTTGGGAAATCCATTTTCTAAGACACTGGCAGACATTTTTGTTGTGATGAAATGATCATAAAAATAACAATTTGAGTGCAATTCACTGGTTTATTCTATTATCAATTAAGCTAGGAAGGACATAAAAAAGGTAGATGGATTCAAATCCTTCTTTTACATTTATTAGCTGTGTGACCATAGGTGCGTCTCTTCATCTCTCTAAGCCTTTGTTTTTTTTTTTTTT
>JAQQSU010011641.1:0-12118 GCA_028627135.1 Pseudochirops cupreus
GAGAGATTCTGCGTAATTTCACATGTTCAGCCTGTATTTGATTGCTTATCCTTCCAGTGCGTGTGGGTGATGAGGGACGAAGAGAAAGAATCTAGAATCTAAAGTTCCATAATCAAATGTTATATACATATACATATACATACATATATATATATATATATATCTGCAATTATTATTATGATTACTATTGACTACATCCAACTGGAACTTGAGATACACAGAAACTGTGGTTGGGAGATCCATCCTGTCCTATCGAAAAGTGGCATAGTAGAGAATAGACTGGGGAAGAGGGCACAAACTGGGCTGGCTGTTTTGGGGTGGTGGGTAGAGGAAAGAAGGGGAGAAAATATGTAACTCAAAATCTTGTGGAAATGAATAATGTAAACTAAAATAAAATTTAAAAAAATAAAATCATCTTCCTCCCCCCAAAAAAAATTTTTAAAAAATTAAAATTAAAATAAAAAAAAAAGAATTACTGGTCTACATGAACAACATGATAAAACAACAACAACAACAACAACCCCACTATCCCACATAATATCTTTCAAGAAACTATCAAGGAAAACTGGCCTGATATGCTAAAACCAGAGGACAAAATGGTCACTGAAAGAATCCACCAATTATCTCCTGAAAGAAATCACAAAATGAAAATTCCAAAGAATATTATAGCCAAGTTCCAGAATTATCAGGTCAGGGAGATAATATTGCAAGAAGTCAGTATGGAATAATCCAAATATCCAGGAACCACAGTCAGGATTGTACAGTGTTTAGCAGTATCTATATTAAAGCATCAGAAGGGTTTGAAATATGATACTCTGGAAGGCAAAGGATCTTGGATAACAACCAAGAATCATCTACCCAGCAAAACTGAGGATAAACTTTTGGGGGAAAGATGGAAATTCAATGAAAGAGGGGACTTTCAAACATTCCTGATGAAAAGACTAGAGCTAAACAGTAAATTTGATGTTAAAATACAAGACTCAAAAGAAACATAAAAAAGTAAAGAAGGCAGAAAAAAATCACATACTTTTCAACGGTGTTAAATTGTTTACTTAACTCCATGGGAAGATAATACTTGTGACTCTTGAGAACTGCATTGCTGTTTGGGTAGTTTGGAGCACACATAGACAGGGCGTATCTGTATAAGTTTATGTGATGATATAAAAAGGAATTAAGTATTAAAAAAATTCTACTGGGAGAAGACAAAAAGGGAGAGGCAGAATAAGTAAATCACATCACATGAAAATTGTTAAAAGACATATTAGAGTAGAGGGATAGAAGGGAGGGGTGAGTATTGTTTGAACCTTATTCTGATCACATTTGGCTCAGAGAAGGAATAATATACACACTCAGTTTGCCATATCAATTTATATTACCCTATGGGGAAGTAGGAGAAGAAAGGGCAAAGGGAAGAGGAAGTGGGATACTGAAATAAAAAAAGGAAATAAGGGAGGGCAGAAGTAGGAGGGGAAAGGGGAAAGATAAGGGGTGATAATAGAGGAGAGGATATATTGAGGGAGGTGCTGGTCAGAAGGAAACCACTGCTGACGAGGGAAGGGTGAAAGGAGAGAGAAAAGTATAAAAAGTGGGGGAATAAAATAGAGGGAAATACAAAGTAATTATAACTAGTGAATGGGATGAATGTTCCCATAAAATGGAAACTGATTAAAAACCAGAATCCTACAATATGTTGTTTACAAGAAACACATTTGAAGCAGAGAAATACACACAGAGGAAAGGAAAATGACTAAAGCAGAATATACAAAAAAACAAATAAAAAAAAACAATCAAGGGCAGAAATCCTGATCTCAGGGAAAAAAAAAAAAGCAAATATAGATCTAATTAAAAGAGATAAGAAAAAAACTATATTTTTCTAAAAGGTATCATAGACAATAAAGTTATATCTATACTAAACATATAGATATAGATATAGATATAGACATAGACATAGACATAGACATAGATATAGATACAAATAGATACACCAATTCTTAGAGGAGAAATTAAGAAATAGATAGTAAAACTATACTAACAGGTGACCTCAACTTTTACCTTGAAGAATAGTTAAGTCTAACCACAAAATAAGTAAGGAAAAAAAATCAAGGAGGTGTATAGAATTGCAGAGAAGTTAAAAATGAGAGACCTCTGGAGAAAATTGAATTGGATAGAATGAAATATAACTTTTTCTCAGTGGTTTATGGCACTCCCACAAAATTGATGATGTATTACAGATTAAAAATCTCACAGTCTGATGCAGAAAGGCAGAAATATTAAACACATCCCCTTTTAGATTATGATGCAGTAAAAATTATGTATAATAAAGGGCCATGTAAAGCTAAGCTAAAAACTAATGGAAAACTAAACAATCTAATCATAAGGAATTAGTGGGACAAATAACAAATAGTAGAAACAATAAATAATTTCACCAAAGAGAATGATAATAATGAGACAACTTACAAAAACTTATGAGATGCAGTCAGAACAGTTCTTAGAGGAAATTTTATATCTCTAAATACTTACATGAATAAAATAGAGAAAGAGGAGATCAAAAAATTGGACATGAAACTAAAAAGCTAAAAAAAAAGAACAAATTAGAAATCCCCAATTAAATACCAAATTAGAAATCCTGAAAATTAAAGGAGATATTAATAAAATTGAAAGAAAGCTATATTTTATGTTATTTACATATAAAAATAATTTTCAACATTCACTTTATGAGATTTTGAGTTCCAAAAATTTTCCTCCACCCTCCTTTTGTCCTTCTTCACAAAAATGGCAAGTAATCTGATAAAGGACATACATGAAGAATCGTGTTAAACATATTTTCATGTTAGTCATGCTGTAAAAACAATAGCCAGAACAAAAGGGAAAAAACAGACAATTAGAAAACAAACAAAAAAATGAAAATAACATCCTCTGATTTTTATTCAGATTCCAGAGTCCCTTCTCTGGATCTCTGGATGTAGATACCATTTTGTATGTATGAGTGTTTTGGCATTGTCTAAGATCAGTGTATTGTTGACAAGAGCTAAGTGTATCAGTGTTGATTGTCACACAATCTTGCTCTTACTGTGTATAATGTTCTCCTGGTTCTCACTTTATTCAGTCTCAGTTCGTATAAGTTTTTCAAGGTTTTGTTTTTTTTCCTGAAATCTGCCTGTTCATCATTTCTTATAGAACAAAGGTTTTCCATTGCATTCATATGTGAAAGCTTGTTCAGCCATTCCCCAGTTGATGGACATCCCCTCAATTTCCAATTCTTTGACACTACGAAAAGAGCTGCTATAAATATTTGTGTACATGTGAGTCCTTTTACCTTTTTTTATGATATTGCAGGATCAAAGAATATACACAGATTTACAGAATATTTGGATTAGTTCACAACTCTACCAACATGCATCTGTGTTCAAATTTTCCCACATTTTCTCTAACAACTATCATTTTCTTTTCCTGTTATATTAGCTGATCCGATAGGTGCGAGGTGGTACTTAATTTTCATTCCTCTAATCAATAGTTACTTAGAGAATTTTTACATAATTTTAAACAGTTTTAAGTTCTTCCTCTGAAAAATGCCTGTTCATATTCTTTGACCTTTCATGAATTAGGGAATGACTTGTATTCTTATAAATTTGACTCAATTCTTCATATGTTTTAGAAATCATGCCTTAATCAGAAACACTAGAAGTAAAAAATTATTCCCTGTTTTCTGTGTACCTTCTGATATTGGTTGCATTGGCTTTGTGCAAAAACTTTTTTTAAAAAAATGTAATATAATAAAAATATATTTTGAAAAGAATAAAAATCATTTCCCAGCTTATAATTGGTCAAAGGATATGAAAAGGTAGTTTACAGAGGAAGAAATTAAGGCTATCTATAGTAATATGAAAAAAAAGTTCCAAATTGTTATTAATTAGAGAAAAGTAAATCAAAACAACTCTGAGGTATCGCATCAAACATATCAGATTGGGTAAAATGACAAAACATGAAAATGATAAATTTTAGGGAAGATGTGGGAAAATCAGAACACTAATTCATTATTGATGGAGTTGTGAACTGATCCAACCATTCTGGAGAGCAATTTAGAACTATGCCTGATGGGCTATAAAAATTTGCATACCCTTTGACCAAATAGTACCACTTCAAGGGCTGTATCCCAAAGAGATCATAAAAATGAGCAAAAGGCCTATATGTACAAAAATATTTATAGCTGTTCTTTTTGTGGTGGCCAAGAACTGGTCATTGAAGGGATGTCCATCAATTGGGGAATGACTAAACAATTGTAGTATATGAATGTAATGGAATACTATTGTGCTATAAGAAATGATAAGCAGGCAGATTTCAGGGAAAAAAAAAAACTTTGAAAGACTTACATGAACCAAGGCTGAATGAAGTGAGCAGAACCAAGAAAACACTGTATACAGTGATAGCCACATTATTCAGTGACTGATTGTGATAGATTTATCTCTTCTTAGCAATTCAAGGATCCAAAACAACTCCAAAATCCTCATAATGGAAAATGCCATCCACATCCTGAGAAAGAAATATTGAGTCTGAATGAAGATTGCAGCTTACTATTTTCTCTCTTTTCTTTTTTTTTCTTTCTCGTGGTTCCTCCCATTTGTTCTAATTTTTCTATACAATATAACTAATGGGAAAATTTGTTTAATAAGAATGTATATGTAGAGAATATATAGGATTGTATGCTATCTTGGGGAGGAGGGAGGAGAGAGAGATGGAGAAAATTTAAAAGATATGGATGAGGATGTTGAAAATTAAAAATAAATTACTTAACATTTTAAAATGTCCATTTCGCATTTCATAATGTTTTCTATATGTTGTTTGGTTTTGAATCTTCCTTTCTCCCTATATCTGACAGATAAACTGTTCTTTATCTCCTAATTTGCTTATTGTATCACCCTTTGTGTCAAAATCATGTACCTATTTTGTCCTTATCTTGGTGTAATGTGGGAGCAGTTGGTCTATGCCCAGTTTTTGCCATACTATTTTACAGTTTTCCCAGCATTTTTGTCAAATAGTGAGTTCTTATCCCAGAAGCTGGAAACTTTGGGTTTATCAGACAGTAGACTACTATAGCTATTGAGTATGGTGTCTTATTTACCTAACCTATTCTTCTGTTGAGCCACTCTATTTTTTAACCAGTACCAAGTAATTGTGATGATTGTCACTTTATAATACAGTTTTATATTTGGTTGAGTTAGGCCACCTTCCTTTGCATTTTTTTTCATTAATTTATTTGATAGCCTTGAGCTTTTGTTCTTCCAGATGAATTTTGTGATTTTTTTTTCGAGTTCTATGACATAATTTATTTTTAACTTGATTTGTATGGCACTGAACAAATAAATTAATTTAGGTAGAATTGCTGTTTGGTAGATTTCCAATTATTTAGATTTGACTTTATTTGTGTGAAAAGTGTTTTGTAGTTGTGTGGATTTATTGGGGCAAATAGACTTCCAAATTATTTTGTTTTTTTCTGGGTAGATTATCCTTGGTTGTATTATTAGATCTTTTGCCCTCCAAATAATATAACCTAACTTCTCCAATACTGCACATGTGCACCTTTAGGATTATCTTGACAGTGGCTGAAACAAATATTTGAATTGTTTCTTTCTGGTTCCTTGAAATATTTTCTCTTTGACCTAGGAATACTGGAATTTGGCTATAATATTTCTGTGAGATTTCATTTTTCAATCTCTTTCAGGAAGGGATTGGTGGATTCTTTCATTTTCTATTTTACCCTGTGGTTCTAGAATATCAGGGAAATTTTCTTTGATAAATTCTTGAAAGATTCTGTCTCACCTTTTTTTTTTTTGACCATAGCTTTTAGGTTCTTCAATAATTCTTAAATCATTTCTCTTCAATCTGTTTTCCTGGTCAGTTGTGTTTTTTTTTAATGAAATATTTCACATTTTCTCCTATATTTTTTTCCCATTTTGACTTTTGTTGTTTCTTGATGCCTCATAGAGTCCATAGCCTCCATTGTCAAATCCTAGTTTTTAAGCAATTGTTTTCTTGATTGAGCTTTTTTGCCACTTTTTCCATTGGCTAATTTTTTTTCTTTTTATGGAGTTCTCTTCACTGAATCTTTGTGTATCCTTTTCCATTCAGCAAATTCTGCTTTTTAATAAATTCTTCTCTCTTTTGGACTTTGTGTCTCTTTTAGCATTTGGCATATTCTGCTTTTAAAGTTGTTATTTTCTTTGGTATATTTTGTGCTTCCTTTACCAAGCTGTTCACTTTTTTTCCTATTTTTTCATCATTCTCATTTCTTTTTCCACTTTTTAAATTTCTTTCTCTTATTTGAATTTTACAATGTTTGGGTTTCTTTCTTTCTTTCTTTATTAGCTCTTTCAGGTATTCTTCCTATGCCTGAGAGCAAATCCTAAATTTCTTTGAGGTTTTGCATGAATCTGTTTTGACTTTGTTGTCTTCAGAATTTGTGTTTTGATTTTCTCTGTCACCTTAGTAAATTTCTATAGTCAGATTCTCTTGTGGTTGTTGTTTCCTCATTTCTCAGCCTATTTCTAGGTTTTTCATTTTATGTTAAAGCTGGTCTCTGTTCTTAGGATAGATGGAGCAATTTCCCAAGCTTTAGGATTTTTGTCCTTCTGTTTCCAGTGGTAGTGCTGGGAATCTGTAAATTTTTGCTTTTTCCAAATAAGTGTGATCTAAGCAGAAGTGCATTTACTGTTTTCTTGGCCTGTACTACAATCTGGAAGTCACCACATGCACTGTTTTGTTTTTCCTGGAACTGTGACCAATGTCCCTCTTCCCCTGTGGTCAAATATTCTGGTGTGTTAGTATGCCTTCTTACCCTGGGACTGCAACTCAGGAATTAAGAGTTTGAACTGAGTATGCAACAGACTAATGCAACTGAGTCCAGTATCCATGGCCTATAAAGGTCCCATTATAATCTGTTTCTGAGCAGTTATCTGACCCACTTACTGTCTGTGGCCTGAGAGATCAGGAAGCCACTGCTTCTGACTTAGTCATCTCCAAGGCTTGTTGCTATTTTGCCAGAACACTGGCTATGCTAGATTGTGATCCACTGTCAGCCTTGTGTGACAGACCTTGCCTGCCACTCTTCTCAGTTGTATTGGGCTGGGGAATTGATTTACCCTGTCCTTTTGTGGGTACTGCCACTTCAGGATTCATTTTTAGGCATTATTTTAAAATTATTTGAAGGGCATCATGAATTTCCTTGCCTTTTTGGTGCCATCTTGGCTTTGTTATCTCATGTCCCCTTTTGATTTTGAAAATTATTCTTGAATTTTTCGAATAGTTGTTTTGTGGCTTTTACTCAATTCTCTTTGAGGTTTTACTTGTGATTCTTTTGACTTTATCTTTTTTTTCTTCTGAGTTTGTATTTTGATTTTCCCTGCCATCATATTTGATTTTTATTTTGTGGCTCCTTTGTCTTTGCTTGCTTTTGTTCATTTTTCATTTTATTTCTTCATTTTTACTTTATGTTAAAATTGGACTCTGTTCCTGGTGTGGAGAGCAGGAGGGGACACTGTCTTAAGCTTTAGGCTTTTTTTGTGCTATGTTTATCAGGTTTAGTTCTGTGAGTTTGGAAGCTTCTGTGGGTTTGGTGCTTCCAAGGAGGTATGATATGGGGTGTGTTCCCTGTTCTCCTTGTCTGCCCTCTGTTTGGAATGCCCCTGACCTCTTAACATTGTAATTGATACTGCTCCTCATGACCCCTGCTCCCTTGTGGCCAGAAGTAAGACTACTCCTCAGGACTTCTGCTCATGATTGAAAGTGTTTCTCTCTGCATTTGACTTATGATCCATGTATAAGCAATGGATTTTCCAAATAGCATCTGATCCTGAATCCAGTGCTACCACAGGAGTCCCCATAATCTCTTATAGTTGTCAAATCCCCTTATGAGTTTTGGTTTTACAGCTCCTCAAGATGCTGCTGCTTTTGTTGAAAACACCTAGATCCAACACTGGTGTTTTATCCATGTGGGCTCCTGGTCAGTCTCTTCCCACATGTCCCACTTCAATTTATATTATCTTATAATTTGTTCTGGGTTGTAAAGACATTTCACTTTGAACTATTGTTTGCTCTGTTACTCTACAATTTGATTTGAGGTGATATATTAAAGTTATTTGGAGAGAAATATTGAGGGAGCTAGGCTGAGTGTTTTCTCTATTCTGCCACCTTGGCTCTAACCCTAGAAATTTTTTAAGGTTTAAGTTTTTACAGAATGTATTCCCCTGCCTACATTGACAGATATTCTTTATTTGTAATTCCCTATATCTTTAATTATAGTTAGTATGCATATTTTGATTATTTCTAAACTGTTGCCCTTAAAAAATATTAAAGTCTCTCACCCATTTGGAATTTGTTAAAAAGATTTGAAATTACTGAAGTGCTTCAACCCTTTGACAGTTTCTTAAATGTGCATAACATCAATCTCACAGAAGACTCTATATCTTAAATTATAGAGCATTCTAAAATTACTTCAGCATCTTTCCTTCAAAGAAGATTCAGGTTTCCAAATTCAAAACAAGGCTCTTATAAAAATCCTCTAGAATCTTAAAAAGCTTAGAACTCTTCAAGGGTAAAGCACATAAAATATATTTTTTTACATTCATAGCTAAAACATAATGACTTCTACTAATATATATTTTATATTTATTTGAGACTTTTAAGTGATAAATAATGGTTAGTGCTTATTATTTGTAATTTTATGTTATTACTCAATGACAAAACTATGACAAGGTAATTGTGATAGTAATGAGATAAGAACAAGGTTCAAAGAAGTCTATAATTACCTAGTCAAATGAAAATAATCTCAAGATTCCATCAAGAGTATATAATCAGATTGGGTAAATAACTCATATAATTTAGATATGACAATGAATAGGGAGGAATTATCAGATAATCCTCCATCTGGCTTCTACAGGCTTGGTTTCACCTCTCTTCATTATGTACTGGATACTGACACATTTGGAGACAGCAACATAGGAGCTATATTCCTGGTTTGATAATAATAGGTTAAAGCATATTCACAGTTTGCTAGTTTAGGGGAATGTGCCCTTTCCAGTTTCCATGAAAATAGCCTCTTTTTCATCTCTATCTTGTACCTGAATCACATTTCTTCTTCAGGTTTCTAATACAAAGAAGAAAAAGGGAACAATATCTAAGTACTTAACCATTCTACTCAGAGATAAGTGAAAAAATTACTTCAATTTAGAAGAATAAGTACTTAATTCAAATCCCATATCTGTTTTTTGCTACTTAAGTATGACCAAATTACTTAACCTCTAATGATTCCTCTTCTATAAAATAATGACTTAGATTTTTAATGTTGTAGGTACATTTTTCTTTTAAATCTCTGAATTTATTGTATGTGCTGTACTCATGAGAAGAATTAGCAATCTGTTTTTCCATTGTGATGTTAATCACAGAATTTTACTATTGTATGAAATCCTATTCTCATAAAGTGAAGAAGTGTGACAATTAAGGTATTGGAGAAATTATTATTTCTCTCTCATATTCATAGTCAATTATTAAAATGGAGGAGATCTAAGCTCCCACCACCCTCATCCTATTTCCTCATCTGATCTGTCAAGGACATTCTAGGTATTGCTATTTAAACCAACTAGCAAGGGGATGTTGTGGGGCAGTGTAGATTTTTGTCAAGATTGCCCAAGACTGGGGGTGGTTTGAGTAGAAGGATAGTCTCTGTTCAAGAGTGACATGATGTCCCTATCAGTCTCTCATTGGAATGAGCTCAATTCTCTTTGTAAATTTCAACTCCCATTAATTATTAACCAATCAGAGTAGACTGTTATCCTCAGAAATACTCTTCTTCCAAAAGGGCATATAATCCATGAGCCCACTGCCATGATTATTTTTGGTCTAAGAGAGATGGCCAAATTGCCATTCTTTTAAAATAACCATGCTGGAATTACTAATAAAATGATTAAATCCCTCAGAAATTACGTCTCTTGAACCTTTTAACACCACAATATTATTAGTTACTTTAGAGACTCAACAGTCAGTAAACACAATAGTAAATTCCATATGCTATAATAAGCAGCTGTGGATACAAAGAAAGACAGAAGATATTCCCTGCCTCCAAGGTGCTCATAATGCAATGGGAGATGGCAATACATAAAAAGAAGTTGAAATGAAGAGGAAGAAAGGAAAGTATCTGAAGGCATAATGAAGTCCTGCAGCTGGACAGGGAATGATGACAGGATGCTATAGCTTTCCTTATTAAATGGAGGATCTAAGAGGTGATGTCTACTGTCCTACATGACCCCTCTACAATCAGAAATCAAGAGTGACCTCACAGTCAGGGAGTATTAAGAAAGTATGAGTTTCAGAGTTGATATTATTTGGCTGGACAACGAGTTTTTGGAGATCAAGATGAATTTTAGAAGAGCTCTTTTAGTTGAGTGATGAGGTTGACAGCCATATTATAAAATGCTGATAAAAAATTTAGAGACAGTAGAGATATGCAATACCATGAGGTTTTTAATAATTGTTTTTCACAAAGAACAGAGATAACATGGGCACATTTGAAGGCATCAGGGAAGTAATCAGGAGAGTACTAAAACATATATTAAAGATTAAAGAGAAGCAGGAAAATTGTGGGGAAATTCTACTCAATATTATGGGAAGGTCAAGAGGATATTTTGAGGACTTCTTGATTAGAGGAAAGCTCCCCAATTCATTGGAAAATAAACTAAAGAATAGCAGGTAAGGAGTGAGGTAAAGTGTTATTGAGAGATGGAGAAGTAGAAAAAAGAGATCTCATAAAGAATGCAAAATATTTTCTCCATAAAATCAAAGTCCTTAGATATGAGTGGGTGCAGGGGATGGAGTGGTGTGAGACAACTTATAAGAGAAAGGACATTTCATTATTGCCTCTTTAGAATGTTCTTTACAGAGTAATTTATTGAGAATTAATAGATTACTTTATTGCTGTGTGAACCTAGATAAAATTAAGTTATATTGAACCTAGCTTAGATTGTTCGGTTCCTTTTATCTCTTCATTATTATGTCAATCGTTTTGGAGAAAATGGATTGTGAAAATAAACAATCAGTGTGATTTGACAAGGCATGTACTGATAATTCAAGTGATTCAAAAGTATAAAACACTTATTATCTATCAGTTACTCTCTATTTCACTCTATTTTAGACAGTTTCTATTTCACTTTCTTTTAGACTAAAATCTCAATGAGAGCAGGGGCTATGTCTTATTGATAGCATCCTCTCCCTCTTCTAACTTCATATTTATCTATGTATATATGACATTCCCTTTTTTGTGTGTTTTGCAAATGTTTCTATTTTGTTTCTATTAGTAAAAAAAACAAGCAAAAGTGGAAACACATTGAAAAATGGTTTAAAACGAAAGATTTGCAAAGTGGTAGAGTCAGGATGGCAGAATGCAAGGTAGCATTTTTTTTCCCCAGCTCCA
Organism: Pseudochirops cupreus; assembly: GCA_028627135.1. Classification (NCBI taxonomy): domain Eukaryota; kingdom Metazoa; phylum Chordata; class Mammalia; order Diprotodontia; family Pseudocheiridae; genus Pseudochirops; species Pseudochirops cupreus. Next base: position 11,459 of record JAQQSU010011641.1, read on the forward strand.
ATATAATTTCCATGACAATGACTTTTAAAGCACTTAAGAGTGATTCTGCTTGGGAAAGGTAAGAAAAAAAGTTACTATGATTATTTCCCCCCCTCCCCCCCAATAGGCTAAGTGAGGAATATATGCAGAAGTCTACTGTAGACACTGGGGCAGAGGCTGCTAGGAACATAGCACAACACAGTAGTGGCGGCAGCAGCAGCATGGCCTTAGGCAGAATTTACAGAGATAATTTAAGAATTATTGCACTAGAAGAAAGCTGTGAATAAAATAAAAGAGCCATTAGGTATCATTAAAAAAAAAATCCACTGGTCATTTCCTGAAAGAAATCCAAAAATGAAAAGCCTGAGGAAAATTATAGCTAAAATCCAGAACTACCAGTATAAGGGGAAAATACTGAAAATAGTCAGAAAGAAATCATTCAAATATTATGGATTCATAATCAGGATCATACAAACAAATAGCAACTACCACAGTACTGGAATACAGGGTTTAGACTGCGGTCATCTAGAAGGCAAAGTATCCAGAATTATATTCAAGAATAACCTTCAGTTAAAACCTGAGTATAATCATTCAGTTAACAAAAAAAAGTAGTAATTTAATGAAAGTAAGGATTTCCAAGAATTCTTAGTTAAAAAAAGAGAGAGATAATAAAATCCTCCT
>JAQQSU010011642.1:0-12118 GCA_028627135.1 Pseudochirops cupreus
TGGTTGCCACATCATACTACTGGCTTATTTTGAGCATGTAATTCACATCTCCTCAGATATTTTTCAAAATATTTACTATGTCTGCCCTGTCTTATAATTGCAAAACTGATTTTTTTGTGCCCAAACAAAGGATTTAACACTGATCCCTACTGAATTTCATCTTGGCGGCGGCTAGGTGGCGCAGTGAGCACCAGCCCTGGAGTCAGGAGGACCTGAGTTCAAATCCAACCTCAGACACTTAACACAAAAAACTAGCCACGTGACCTTGGGCAAGTCACTTAACCCCAACTGCCTTACCTTTCCTCTCCAAAAAAGCAAAAAACAAAACAATTTCATCTTGTTAGATTCAGCTCAGTACTATAGCCTGTCACCCAGTATGTTAGCTATCCAGCCCAGATTTGTGGGATTTGCAAATATGATGAGTATCTATATATGTATCTATAACTTTATCCAGGTCATGGGTGAAAATCCTGATCCACAGGGGTAAGTCATGATCCCTGGGGCACTCCACTGGAGACATCTTGCCACATCAACACTGAACCATTAACAACTACTCTTTGGCCAGCCATTCAACCAGGTCTGAAAGCATCTTACTATATTACTGTATTACCCATCTCTCCACCTTCTCCATAAGAATAACAGATTTTTCTTATCAAATCTTCACTAAGATCTAAGTAAACTATGCTCATAACATTCCCCTCAATTACCAGTTTAGTAATCCTGGCTTTAAAAAATAAGAAATGAAGTTAGTCTGGCCTGACATTCTTTTTTTGTAAATAGTATTTTATTTTTTTTCCCCAATTACATGTAAAGATAGTTTTCAACATTCATTTTTATAAGATTTTGAGTTCCAAATTTTTCTCCCTCCCTCCCCTTTCCACTTCCCAAGATGGCAAGCAATCTGATATAGGCTGTACATGTACAATCATGTTAAACATATTTCTACATTATGGCCTAACTTATTCTTGATGAAGCCCTGCTGGCTCCTTGTAATTACTGCTTCTCTTTCTACATGTTCATCAACCATCTCTTTAAAGAATGACACTAGGATTTTCTCCAAGAATCAAAATCAAGGTCATCAGCCTATAATTTATAAAGTTTCTTCTCTTTTTCTCCTTTTCCTCCTTTTTCTCCCAGTATAGCTTTAAAAACCCTTTGTGCTTCCCTCACCAGCTTGAGCATTACTGATACTATTTTTATGAGATTGTGCCACACTCACATTCATCTTCTTTATATTTCTTTGAAAATCTAAGTTGATTTCTGAGTCCCCTGTGTATCCACACAAGTCTCCTCAAACAAGTCCCACATTTCTTCCTTGTTGAAATTGTTTCCTTTGTGTCTTCAGAATTTCTTTCCTGAACATCCCCTGTCCCTCTTGGGCTGACTTCCACTGAAGCATTTTACTTTATGAGATCATGTCTACATTTCTTCTCAACTCCTTGAAATCTCTTTTCCCAAAATCTTGGATGTATTTCCCTATGTCTCACTTTCCTCTCCTTCTCTATCATAAATTCTAGGATGGACTGATCACCTTCCCTTAAGGTTCTCATTATTAACACCTCAGTAACCAGCTCTTCCCTGTTAATAAGGATCAAGTCCAAAAGAGAATTTTTCCCTTGCTGGTTCTCTACCTTTTGAAGGAAACAATTATCCCCAAGGCAAGCGTAGAAGTCATTAATTACTCTGCTTTTAGGAGAGAGTGAGCACCAGAAAGGTCTGACTAATTCATTGAAGTCCCCCATGAACAATGCAGCATGCCTCAGTGCTAGGCTGGTTAAGTGTATCCTAAATTCATCTATTTCTTCTTTCTGTCCAAGTGGTCTGTAGTATATTACAAGGATAAAAATCACATCTCTTTTTCCTTCCTTTGACCTGTACTCAGATATTCACAATCATGTTTTTCCCCTTTCTACTACTATTAATCAATGCTAGTCCAGCCCCTACCCTTCTACCTAATCTGTTTCTTTTGAATAGGCTAGACCCATACATAGCCATAGTCCAGTAATAGATTTCATGTTACAAAGTCTCAGTGATACCTATGAGCTCTCTTTTGCCTACTTGCATTAGGACTTCTACTGCTTCTTGTTTCTGCCTAAACTTTGGGCTTTTGTGGATAGACACTTGAGGCCATAGGTTTTACTACTGTCTCCTTTCTTGGATTTTGTCTCCTGTAAATTTCTGAGTTTCTTCTTCCTTTTTGGTGTCTGCTCTGTCTAGTATCTAACTAAAAAGACTAGGTAGGTAGCTTTCTTCATCCCCCATCCTTTTTTTTAGTTTAATGTGCTCTGAATTAGATTTGTAAGACAACAGGTAAATATATTATTTTATTTCTATGTAAAACTTTTAAATATTTTCTTTTTCAATTAACAAAAAATCTATTCTTCTCCCCTACACTTTTACTCTCTTAAAAAAAGGAAAAATTCTTTTAACAAATATGCAGAGTCAAACATAACTAATTCCCCCATTGGCTCATGTCCAAAAAAATAGTTCCCAATCTGTACCTTGAATCCATCACTGCTCTGTCAAAAACTGGGTAGTGTTCTTGACTGCTGGTCCTCTGGAATCATGGCTCATCATTCATCAAGATTAGAGATCTTAAGAGTTAAAATATTGTCTTTGCAATGTTGTTATTGTATAAATTATTCCTTCTAATTCTGCTCGCTTCATTCTCCAGCAGTTCATACACATCTTCCCAGGCTTCTCTGAGACCGTCCTCTTCATCATTTCTTTCAGCATAACAGTATTCTATTACATTCATACATCATAATTTGTTCATCTATTCCCCAACTGATTAAACCCCCTTAGTTTCCAGATCTTTGCCAATATATACATTCACATATAAATAATATGTATGTATATGTATGTATGTATGTACACATATATGAATGTATATATTCATTCATAATATATATAATTATACACACATATATGTATGTGTGTGTGGTCCTTTTCCTCTTTCTTTGGTCTTTTTGGGATGGCAAATTCAGTTTTCCCCGCCTTTTTTTGTTGAGCTCCATTTCTAGCCAGGAATCTGTCAACCCTATATTATAAGTCATGATCCAGAAATCTAAACCCCATTCTCAGACACTACCTTCTTAAGCAACTCTTCCCTTCTCAAATTAATTTTTCTCTTCTGTATCCTTTGCCTTCAATGGGCAAAAGTGAGAAAAACACAATGTATACCCTTATTGTCTTCAATTTCTTGCACAAGAATTGAAAATCATTGGCCATACTTTAGAAGTTCTGCATATTTTTATATGCTAATAATGGAGAGACCAAAAATTCCAATGCTTCAGAGGAACAGAGAAATGATCCCTGGGCTGAGGTGATTTCAAGCTCTCAATGGCTAGGTCAGAAGATCGAGGCTCAAGAAAGTCCTACAACAAGCTTGAAAGGCTTTGAGTATGATCTCAGTGATGCACTGTATGTATATTGATAAAAGATCAGCCTAGCTAAATTTTTAACATGTAAGAATCTCATCACCAAGTTGGTCACAGAGAAATGAATTTTCCTAGACAAGGCAACTCTTAAAGAGCATACACTTGATTATGGAGAGATTGTGAACTGCATTGGTGAATGGATTGCACACATCAATAAAGTCGTGGGGTTTTTGAAGTATAATGGAAGGCAGTGACTGTATGGTTTACAGAGAACACCAAAGAAGAATAATTCACATTGTTCCCCTGATTTCAATTTCTAATATTTTGCCAGTTTTATTTCCTTATTACTATTAACAACTTCCATTTCTCTATCAGTAATGAAAGGATTATTATCCCCATTTCACAGAGGAAATTGACATTCAGAGAGGAAGAATAGCTCAAGTATTGTAATCAGTTCTGAGTACCAATTTAGTAAGAACATTGACAAGATGCAACACAGCCAGGAGGGTAGCTAGGATAGTGGAATAATATGCCATAAGAGGAAACATTTAAATATGAAACACCAACAGACTATGTATAGGAAGGGGAGGAGGGGGCATAAGCACTGTCTCTGATTTTTTTTTAAAAGATCTCACATGGAAAAAGGATTAGCTTCGTTCTACTTGACCCCCAGAGAGCAGACCTGGAAACAATGGGCCGAAGTTGGAGAAAAGCATCTTGAGGTTCAATGAAAGGAGAAAATTTCCCAACAATGAAGCTGGCCCAGAGTAGAATGAAGTGCTTGGTGAGGTCCAAGTCGAGGCCAGATAAGCCTCTTGTGGCAGATGCTGTGGAGGGGATTCTTGGCCAGGTACAAGTTGGACTAGCTGGTCTCTGAGGCCCCTTGCAAAGCATATTCTTTGCTTTTCCCAAGGCCATACTGCTATAGCAGAAAAAAAGAAGGGCCTCTGAAGATGAAACGTTTTCAAAACGTGGATCTGTCACTAGCAAATTAACTCTTTTAAAGCCACAGAACAGCAGAGCTTGAAGGGAACCCTAGAAATCATCTAGTCATAAGATCATATATCAAAAGGTGAAAAGGAATTCAGAGGCCATCTGGTCCAACCCATCCATTTTACAGATGAGGAAACGGAGGCCCAAAAGAAATGAAGTGACTTGCCCAAGGTCACACAGCTAGTAAGCAGCAAAGCTAGGATCTGCACCCAGGTTTTCTGCCTCCAAAGACTTTCCACCATATCCTGCTGTCCACATTTTACAGCCAGGCAAACCGAGGCCCTAGATGAGAAAAGTAGCTTACCAAAAGACACACAGTGAGTCAGCAGCAGAGCCAGGGCTCAAACCCAGGTCTCCGGGGTCCCTGTTTAGTGGTCTGTTCACCCTTCCAAATTCCTTCAAGTCAAATCTCACTGCATTTTCCTCCACTCTCAAGACAATTTGAATAGCAGCTCTGAATCCAAGCAGAACAGGACGCACCTTCCGAGGAAGGCCCCAGATGCAATTCATGATGCATTTCATTGGGCAAACTTTGGCCCCTAACTGGATGGAAACGGCTCCAGAGCATTTAAGATCTTCTATGATTGATCTTTGCAGCACTTCTCTCTAGAGACTAGTGTGTATTTTAGTCAGCATTTAAAAAAATCCTAAAAAACTACCAAGAGCCAATCCCAAAAAAGAAATGCTAAATTAAAGGGGGAGGAAAGCAAACTCAACCAAATACCAGAGTTCTGTAGCCTCCCTGAAATCCTGCCAAACTCCAACAGCTTAAAAAAAACCAGAAGGCTGTCAAGTGGTAATTGGGGCGGGGAGGGGGGCAGCAAAGAAGGTAGAAGGAAATGGTTCCTGGAAAATATTTTTCTCTTTACCGGAGTGGAATGTTGCCTCTGGAAACAATCAAGAGACCATCCTTACTGGTAATAACACTAGGCCAGCATTCATTTATCCAACAAACATTTATTAAGCACCTACTTGTGAAGAACACATCATAAGTCAATTATCTATAGAGGAAGCTGTTAGCATAAGAGCATCAGTCTAGGAACAAGAAGAGCTGGCAGGTAAGTTCACACTCTAGCCATGTGCCCATAGGGCAAGTCACTGAAGCTCTCCAGGCCTCAGCTGCCCCATCCTTTCCAGATCTGACATTCTGTGACTCTACGGATTCGTGAATTTTGACCACACTCAAACCAAAAACTACCAGGCTACCATACGCCCATCTTGCCTTGGTAGTAAACCCAACTAGATCTCTGGACTAGACCAGTACCATCAGCAATGCCTGTAGTCTGTGAGGACATGCACACATGTACATGCACTGCAGACCAGACGCAGGTTGGAGACACAGCAAGAGAAAGCTGCTATTTGCATACCTCTTAGAACGTTTTTATAAATAATGAAAAGCAAACAGAAGGAAAATGGAAATAGCAGACAGACAATCTTTGAGGCACAGCGCTTGTAACACAAACTGCTACTGTACAGGAAAAACCTCATTAATTCAAAATGCAAAGGGAACAGGAAAGATGGATGGGGGATTAACTGGCTCCAGCCTGTCCGGTATTTTTGCTAAAGAACAAACAGTCCAGCAGCCTTGTGGAGCCATTGAAGTCAGAGGCCCTGAGTTCCAATCCAGACTCTACTGATTGCCTCATTTGTGAGATGGCAGAGTTGGACCAGATGTTCTCAAAGGCCATTCCCAATTCCCTAGTTGATGTTCCTGCCACAGTTGCAGCAGGCTGGACACCCTATCTGATGGCTTGCCTGGGGCACTGGGAATGAGGGGACCTGTGTTCAAATCTCAGCTCTGTCACCAACAGTGTGTAACCCTGGGCAAGTCTCTTCCCCTCTTTGGACCTCAATTTCCTAAAGTGTAAAATGAAGGAATTTGACCCAGATGATCTCTAAGAGCCCTTTCTTTCCAATTGTGGCATTCTGCCTTAGTACTATGAGCGGAGAACAGAGGCCTGTCCATACAAGCATAAATTCAAACTTCAAGCTATCTCCTCAAAGCCACTTTACATCTTCTATAGTCTCAGAATTCCCCAGTGGTCATAACTCTTCCTTCAGATGTGTGTAAGTGACTTATTCAGGAATCCTGATCAGTTTCTCTTCACCCTTGATACAGGAGAATTGTTCATGGGGTAAAGAATCTGACTGTCATTAGATGTCAGTGGACTGTCCATTCAATAACGTCAGTTCCTGGAGGAGAACCTCTAAATGGAAGTCGACCAACACCTTGTAACTAAAATGTCATTAGAAGTGAAAAGGGTTCCAAGGCCAATATGGACAGTCTTCTTAACTAAGAAGAAACAGGCTTTTTCTCTGCATGTGGGAGGGGGGAGGACGGGAAGAAACAAACCTCTGTTGATGGCTGCTGAGTAGTTCCAACTCTTCAGACTCAATTCATTGCCCACATGTTTTGGAGCAAGGCTGCGAAAGCCACTCAGGCCACAAGGCCATGGATGTTGTCCAAAGTCGGCCAGCATGTACACGGCTCATTTCAGCTACAGGACCAACTTTTTTCTTATGCTATTGCTTTTTAACATCCTTTTTTCCAATCCCCTTTTCCCAAGGATGCTAAAGACTACTATTTGGCCTGCAGGTCTTTGTACCAACCCCAACTCCAACTAGATACGGGCCATCAAATCTGTATTTAGACCTGAGAACATAAAGGTTGGAACTTTAGATAGAGCCTGTCTCAAAAAGATTCAGGCTGAGTTACACAGCTAGGATGACTAACAATAAACAAACAGCCTGATCAACAAATCGACGCCACTGGAACCCCAAATGGTCGACCAGGAAGTCCCAAACCCAGTGAGATGAATCATATTTATACAGAGATGAAAATGATGGCCACATAAATTTGGTGGGCCTGTCCTCACATCCTAGGGAGCCATGGACCAAAACAAAGGGACGAAGGAGAAGATTTGATTGAGTTGTTCTGCCCAGAGTCATTTGGCAAGTTGAACTCGATGGGAATAGACCCATGGAGCCTCTTAACTGCAAACAAGGGTTCACTTCACTCTTACTATGAATAAGGCTCACTCCACACAGCTTCTTCCTCTATACAGGGGACAACACTGGTAAATAAAACACTTATGTGGTTGTGTCTCAATGGACAACTATATACATATATACAGAGATGTTAGGAAACATTCATGTTGCTCCACAAGCCCCATTTGTGGTGTCAAAATATCTGCAAAAAGGCAAGTGTTTCTTCTTCTAGCAAATGACACAAGATGACAAGATGCCTTCAAATAATATTCAACCTGGTGAAGCCTCTGTTCTTCGAATGACTATGGCATCAGAAACAAGCTATAGTCTCTGACAGCCTAGTGGTATCATACAAGTGTGAAGTTGTGGCACCTCTGTGTGACTAACTCAAGTCAGAAGCCAAGGCTACTTAGGTCACACTGAAACCACCTAGTAACACTGATTTTTGTTTATCCACAAATTAGTAGAAGACCATTACTATGACTACAACTACTGCCAATGATAATAATAACAACTCATATTTCTTTGGATATATAATATAATATGATATAATATAATATAATATAACATAACATAATATAATAATAACAACAACTCATATTTCTAAGCACTTTTGTCACAATCATCCTGGAAGAGATGCCTCCTTAAACACTATCCATGTATTATTTATTCTTATTAGGGCAGTTTAGAAAAAGAAGCTTCTCCAGGCCTGCTCCTGGACACCAAAGCCTCCTCCCTTGGATCTCGTGGACATTTACAACAAATAGGGTCATTTCCTAGGTCAGCAGATGATGAGAACATCATAGTGCTAAATGTTTCACTCAAATCCAAATGTACAAAGTCCCTGCTGGATATCTGCACAGATGAGGCGGAAGAGCCTTCTGGATAATATGACAAGGCAAAAAACACTGTGTTGGAAGAGAGTATAATAAGAGCTTTGAGGCTGGTTGGGCAGGGCATCCAAAGAGTGGTGATTAATCCATCCATTAGCAAGTATTTATCAAGTTCCTATGTGACAGACACTGTGCAAGGTATGAGAGATACAAAGACAAAAGCAAGATAGCCCCTGCCCTCAAGAAGTTTGCATTCTGCTAAGAGGATGCAACATGTTCAAAGTTAAGTAAATACAGAGTGTGCACAAAACAAATCCAAACTGAGTTTAGGCACAGAGTGGGACATTAACTAGGGGGATCAGGAAAAACCCCTTGATGGAGATGGCATTTGACCTAAGGCTCGAAGAGAGTTTAGAGTGTTAAGAGGCAAGGTGAGCAAGGGAACCATTTCAGGCATGGGGTACAAGAACAGATGTAAAGAACTGAGAAAAGGCCACTGAATTTAGCAGTGAAAAAAAAATCACTGATGACATCTCAGAGAGCATTTTTATTTGAGTGGTGAGGACAAAAGCCAGATTGCAAGAGAGTAAGAACTGAATGGGAGGTAAGAAAGTAAAGACAATGGATGTAGAGAGTATTTTTTCCCTAAGAATTTAACTGTGAATGGGGAGAAATATGGGGGATGAGAAGGTCTAGGGAAAGGTTTTGTTTTGAGGACAGAATAGGTTCCAATACGCTCCAGACACAAGTAGAGGCTTCAAGGAAGGAAGCAGTTGATACAGAGAAACTGAACATTGGAGATGAAGGATGATCAAAGAAGCATGATCCTCAAGGAGGCAGAAAGGGATAGGATCTAGAGTAAGAGCAGAAGGCTTGGCCTTGGCAAGGAGAAAGGGCTGCTTTATCCTCTGAGACCAAAGCAAGGGAGGAAAGAAGGGGGAACAATATTAAGTGATTTGAAATATGTAATCTGAGAAGAAAGAGAGCTCAAAACAGACAGCTTCCATTTTTTCAGTAAAGTATGACGGGGTATCCTCTGATGAGAGGAAAGGGGTAGAAGAGAAGGGGAGTTTAAGCAACCATCTTCAGAGGCCAGAAGAACAAGTTTGGAATTCTGGATCTGTTACATTAGGGGCAGCTAGGTGGCACTGCAGTGAATAGAGTGCCAGGCACGAAGTCAGGAAGACCTGAGTTCAAATCCAGCCTCAGATACTTACTAGTTATGTGAGCCTAGGCAAGTCACTTCACCCTGTTTGCATCTGTTTCCTCATCTGTTAAAATCAGTTGGAGAAGGAAATGGCAAACTATTCCAGTATCTTTGCCAAAAGAATTCCAAATGGGGTCATCAAGACATGACTGAACAACAACAACAATCAGCTACATACTGGCCTGGGCAAGTCACCTTCCTTCTCTGGTCCTCAGTTTCTTCTTTAAAAGGAGGGAGTTGAATTTGATAATTTCTAAGGTCTCTTCCAATTCTAGTCCTATCACACGAGCTCACTGTGCTTGTTGGCTTTTTAAAATTTTTTAAATTTTTTGCTTTTTAGCGGGGGGAAGGCAGGGCAATTGGGGTTAAGTGACTTGCCCAAGGTCACACAGCAAGTAAGTGTTAAGTGTCTGAGGCCGGATTTGTACTCAGGTCTTCCTGACTCCAAGGTCAGTACTCGATTTTAGCTGCCCCTTGGCTTTTGTTTAAAGGTTTTCTTTGTTACAAGGAAGGATTTGATGCCGAGGGAGCTGGGGAGTGGGCAAAACAATAGCTGGAAAAGCAAAGGTAACAGAAAAAATCTGCATATATACATATAAATATATGTGTATTGATTTACATGTATTTGTGTAGATATGTACATATACATACATACATGTACACATGGGCAGCTAGGTGGCAAAATGGATAGAGTGCTAGGTTTGTAATCAGAAACACAAGAATTAGGGGTAGCTAGGTGGCACAGTGAATAGAGCACTGGCCCTGGAGTCAGGAGGACCTGAGTTCAAATATGGCCTCAGACACTTAACACAAAAACTAGCCATGTGACCTTGGGCAAGTCACTTAACCCCAACTGCCTTCCAAAAATGCAAAAAAAAAAAAAAAGAGAAACTCAAGATAGACATTTATTAGCTGTGCAACCCTGAGCAAATCACTTAACCTCTGTCTGCCTCATCTATAAAATGGAGAGAATAATGGCACCTACTTCCCAGTGTTGTTACAAGGATCAAATGGGATAATAACTGTAAAGTACTTGGCATATAGTAAACATTACATAAACGTTAGCCATTATCATTATCATTATTATTATTATTGTATACATATACATAATCAAGCTACTAACTACAACCTCTATAATATCCTACAATATGCCTAGATTCAATTGACCTGAGTGGTAGCCTCAATGCATAAATGGACTATCCTCTCCCTTGGCAACTGGAAAATTCCATTACCCTGAATGTCCTATTCCCCCACCATGGTAGCAAATTCAAATGTTACTGTCTAAGCCCCTTGAAGAAATCAATATTAAGTATCCAACCTTGAATGGGAATGTGCATATAAACTGATTGTCTCAAGGGGCTCCCTACTTTCCTACTGTCGAAGCAGCATAATTCACAGGGTACTTTACAAGGAAGGTGTTTTGAAAACCTAAACATGCTATGTAAATGTGAACTACTTTTATCATTGCTCTGAATAAAATCCTCCCATGGTGTCCTCCTGGAATATCCCTATTGCGATCAACAAAGACTGAGCATCTTATTCCCAGTATGATGAACACAGGGAATTGGACATGATTTTCATTAAGTGCGCAATGTTTGTATTTCTTCCCCAGATGAATACCTACAATCATGTTCAAAATATAGGGTGGTCATCCTCCAGGAAGAGAAAGGAAAAGGGAGCTTGAGGAACTTCTGTTTAATCTCTAGGTTACTGGGGAAAATCAAGTGTTCCTTTTAAAAAATGGAAGGCTCTGATATGAAAACAAAGACAATAATGGACCTGAAGAGGCAAAAGAGAATCCTGATCTGTGTGATAAGGTTGGAAGAAGAATGTGACCCAGAGGAGAAGGACCACTGAAGGCTTTGAACTAAGAAACAGCTAAATTTCTTCCCAAAGAGGAAAGCAAAGGACACTGAAGAATTAGCAGGTGCCTGCCTCCCAAGGAAACAAATTATAGAGCCACAGATGCTCTCAGATAAGAGATCATGTGTAAGGGTCATGGGAAGAAAAAGCACATAGGAGTTGTTGGTACCTCCCTCCAGATGGGGCATTACGGCAGCTCTTTGTCAACCTAATAACTGAGAGGTCTGCTGTGTTCCATGAGTGAAGACAAAACAGAACCATAGAGCCTTCACAAACCAAATGGCCTACTACCTAATTCTTAGAACTCACACAGGCAGAAAGGATGGTGCCAGAAGAAACACAGGGAGCATTTCTACAAATTATGGTATCATGAACAAGAAATTGAAGATCTTAAGGAAAAAGGTGACCTCTTCATCAATGTTACTCAAAGTCAAGAGAATTGGAAAAGAAAAGCAGATTGGAAAATCAATCAACAAGCATTTATTAAGAACCTACTATGCAATGTAACCAAGATTAAGAGAGAAGTGGGAAACAATTTTTACAACCAGTGTCTCTGATAAAGGCCTCATATCTAAAATATACAGGGAATTAAGTAAAATCTATAAGAATACAAGTCATTCTCCAATTGATAAATGGTAAAAGGATATGAACAGGCAATTTTTCAGAGGTAGAAATTAAAGATATCTATAAGCATATGAAAAAATGCTCTAAATCACCATTGATTTGAGAAATGCAAATCAAAAAAAAACAACTTTGAAGTGTCACATCTAACCAGTCAGATTGGCTAAGATGACAAAACAGGGAAATGGCAAATGCTGGAGAGGATGTGGAAAAATTGGAACATTAATGCATTG
>JAQQSU010011643.1:0-12117 GCA_028627135.1 Pseudochirops cupreus
AATAGAGACCTAAAAAATAAAAAAATGGAATGGAACTTAATCTTTGTATGCTGTTTCCTTTTTCTACTAATTTGTTTACTATCCATGCTGAGGCAACAGGAGACTTAGTGTGTACAGTTTCTTAAGAAAATATATGTTGAGTGGAATGTAATTTAAATGGAAATAGTAGATTAAATTTCTTTTCTTCTGTGTTAAAACCATTCAAGTGAATCAAAGTTATATAGATATCTCATTTACAACCTAAGAGACAGGCATTTATTCAAATATATTGTTATTGCTTTCTAAATACCTTCTGCAAACTATTTACCCTGAGAAACCAATCTATATCAGGAATATATATGTGTGTGTGTATGTGTGTGTGTGTGTGTGTGTGCGCACACACATATATATATGCACATACACACATATATATGCATACGTGTAAGGTGTACTTAAGTATGTCTGGAATTGTTTGTCCTTCATTTTTAAAAAGGTCCAATGATATCATAGGGTGATATCATGACCTGTGGTTGAATTGAATGTAAGTGAGGCAGAGTTGCCCAAACTCATCAGCCTCACTCTCTTCCAGCCTCATTCAAGCCCAGAGGCAAGACAAAAATAAAATAGACTTGGCCTAGGACATGGCCTAGGCCACAGTGGATGGTCCAGGATGCTGTGGATGACCTTGTTGATATCTGACCAAGGTCTAAGAATTCTGAAGCACCTGCTTCAGCCGCCTTTATGACTGTTGGAACAAATTGTTCTCACTCACCCATTATGTGGAAAATGAATGCCATGAAAAATTGCTATAAATCCAAGGGGAACCATTTGCCTGTATTAAAGAAGAGACTACAGCCTTTCATGTGCAATTGTCAGTTCTGAGTTAATGTTTTAACTCTGGGCTCTAACATTCATAATTGAAGTACAGCCTTGTGTACTACCAATGCAATATTTACAGTGCTCACAATCATGATAAAGATGTGACTATCAGTATTGCATGACATTCAGTTGCAAAATACAACAGATTCTGCTGATAGACGATAGAACAGAAGGGTTTATTTAGATACCAAAAAACTTAATCCCAAAACCAGTAGGCCAATTACATCATAGTACCAAAGATATTCAGAAGCCATAAAAACACTGAGAGCCACAGCATCCTTCAGACTTCCCACAAACCAATACACCTTCCCGCAAACCAAGACAAGATCAATATTTATTCACAAACCTCTCCATCTCCTTAATGAGTGTCTTTTCCCACCCCCATCCCCCCAATATGCAGCTAGCTCTGAACCAGCTTCCTGTGGTCTCCCCTTCTCTTCAGCAAAACTCCTCCCACCACAGGCTGCATGTGACTACATTCAGCATATTATGGGGCAGTGTTTACTTTATTTTTTGGAGGGCAATTAGGGTTAAGTGACTTGCCCAAGGTCACATGGCTCATTTTTTGTGTTGTGTCTGAGGCTGGATTTGAACTCAGGTCCTCCTGACTCCAGGGCCAGTGCTGTATTCACTACACCACCTAGCTGCTCCCAGAGTTTAATTTCAAAGCAGGGGAAGTCTTCAAACTCACACCTAGGTCTATTAAGGAAATTCCCATTTCCATTACACCTTAGTTCTCAAACATTTCTCCTGTGTGTCTCTCTTGTATGGCTATAAAGATACACATTCTTTCACAACAAAACTATTTCTTCCATTTGTATTGCTTTCTTGTGGCAATATTGCTTACTTTAATTTGCATTCTTCAAATGGATATGCCTCTTTATCCTCTTTCATATGCCTGCTTTCTTCCACTCTCTAGATGTCTCTTTCTAGGTGAAAGTTCAGCTCTTTCTCTTTATTGAGAGAAAGAATTTGGAAGAAGTTCTGGTATTATGTGCATAAGCACTGTATGCTTCTTTCTTTCCATCTTCTGTCATTTTTCTGATAATTAACAGTGGTAAAAAAAATGAAATGCATTAGTATATTTAAAATCTTTATTTGTTCAACTTTAAGGAATCAAAATAGACTAATCCCATTACTTTAATTCAAAACCATTTTTCTTTGTGCTCATTAAAACAGGCAATATAGCACAATCATTTTCCCTATATTCTCAATACTACAAAAAGTCAAAATGAACCCTCTTTAGTACAGATATGGAGTAATAATGTTAGAAATTCTGCTTCTAAAGAACAAGAAAAATGAAGTAATGTGCTAGACAGATTCTCCAAACTATAACTGTATCTGTATTTTAAGGGAAAAATAGTTTCCTATGATTGAAACTCTTGCACGTTATGCTCTATGCCTGCCTGTGTATAGATTGGGAGGTAGAAGGTGAAGTATAAGGAATAAAAGATCTCATTCACTCCTGTGTCCCACACCTTTAGAATGGGAGAATTGTGGGTCATATTCAGGTATACTTTTTCATCTCCCACCTAGAAGTTCCTACTACCAAATGAATGCCCATAACTACCCTGTAAAGAGCTTTCTATATGCATTTCCAGGATATGAAAAGTAAGATTAAATGATAGAGGACACCTAACCTGACCAAAGTTTCTTAACCTAAGGTCTATGAATATTTTCTTTTTAATATTTGATTTAATTTTTAAATTTTGTAATTTTATATATTTTATTCATGCAAAAACATTATTTTAAAGGGGTCCACGACACAAAATAGTTAAGAACCCCTTTTCTAGACAGAAAATGGCATTCTATGACTCTTTTAGCCTGTTTGTTTAAAAAAAAGTATTTTAGTTTACTTTTAGGAAGTTTATATAAAAATTGGTTATTGAACATATACAATTTCTTTGTATTTAGCTCAGATACTTTAGACTTTGAAGAATAGCACTTTAGAAGCAGTCAAGCCTCTGTCATCTTTTCTGCCTACCAATAACAATTATCATTACTTTACTTTCCAGTGCCCCCCTTTCACAGTTTTGAACACACACAGAACAAAAAGCAGCTAAAATTGTCCTTATGCTTTATCCAGAGAAAGTCAGTTTTTTTTAATACCTAGTTGAATCAAGAATTTCAACAAACTTAACTAAGAAATTTTAGAGTAAACTCTACAGTATCAGGCAGAAGATGGAGTTGGATGGGAAGACATTAAACCATGTTGCAAGCCTTTCTTGATGTCCCAGAAATAATTAGTTCATCCAATCTCTCTGGTACATCCCAATCACTTATCCTTTAGACATCAGGGAAGACAGAAACAGTGTTTGGGGGAGGAAGAGGGGCAGTAGCATCCTGTTGGACCCAACTTGTAGTCTCTGGAGTCTCATGACAAAACACCATCTCCAGCCTCTCTTTCTCTCTCTTTTTACTTTTTAGTCATGTATATATGAAACTGAAACTGAAAGTTAAACTCCGATTAATAAGCTTTTCCTCCACCACTGTACCCTAACTTCTCACCAGTCAAATGCTTTCATCTCTTGTGGTAGAAAATAAAGTGACATTCCATTATTACCTGTGTAACTTAAATTTTCACCATTCCATTTTGTACTGGATAAGAGAAATACCATTCCTTACTCTATAAATAACTTCTCTGCCTCTTCTACAAAGTGTATAGTAAAACAAGGTATATAATGAAAAACAAAGACTGTACAAAGTATACAAAGTGTGTAATAGTTTCATTGATCAATTACTGCTTGGGTTTTTCTACCCATTTTTATTGAAGTCATCTAATTTAATAATTGGAAATATAGGTATACGATGAAAGAGATGATTGTCTTTATATTTAGTCTGCTTGCTCCAATTAGAAAAAAAAGCAAATATTTTGACGATTTCAGCAATATATGAAACCAATTTTGCCATAAGAATTGAATCTTCAAAAATTAAACACAAGGAAAAAAACTGGATAATTATTAACATCAAAAGTCAGTATATTTGAAGCCCATTTCTTTGCCATATAAACTAATCTAATTCTTTGCACCTAAATTGATATGTTTTGCTGTTTCTCTTAATTTGAGTTAGTTAGGAACAGTTTTCATAGTATTTACTCTGTAGGCCGTTTGGCTTCTTGATAAACAGATAGCTGTATTACCCATGGAATTGCTTTCTTAATTCAATCCAATCTTTAAATTTCTAAGTAGATTATCTAAAGAATATTAGTTCTTCCTTAGAGTATAATAGAAGCCAATATTCTTTTTATTCTGATTAAGTGAAGAAATTATCTACTGATCATTTTCAGTTGAAGGTATTGCAGAAAATATATGGTTCTTTGTAGATACATTCTTAAGTAATTTTTGAATATAATCTTATTAGATTACAAGAAATTTGCTCTTACCTAATTGTAACAATAATGCAATATTCACAACACCCATGGTGGTTATGAATATGCTGTTATAGTTGTGAATCACAAAATGTAGCAAATTCTCCACATGGAACCAAAGGAACCAAAACCTTTATTCAAATACCAGAGAATCAAGTCCCAGAACCAGAAAGCCAAAGTCGTTATAGTAGCCACAAAGTTGATACACATGGTTAATGCATTGAACTCCCACATTCCCAAGCCTTCACAACAGAATATGCTGCCTCAAGCAGGGATCCTTCTCTCTCACTCACAGTAGCTCCTTATCCTGGTTCTTGGAAGTTCTCAGCAGAAATTCCCAAAGGAAAGGTCTAAGCAGAAGAAAGGTCTCAGCAGAATATTTCCAGCCTCCAGATGCTTACCCCAGGAAATTCTGCCATTCCCAGCTGTGGCTTTTCCTTATACATGCCTTAGTTCCTCCCACTTCCTGTTCCATCAGCAACTTCCTCCCAAGGTGTTAACTACTTCTGTGTCAATTAAATAGCTTAAACAAAGTCTTAACTTGAAACAAGGTGCTAAGTATCTGCCTACTTGCCAATACAAAAGGTCATGGAAGATCTTCAGATTCCATTAACATTACACTAATTAGTTAATATATTTTTTTAATATTTAATCACAAAAATCTCAAAGACATCTTAAAGTAGCCACACACAGTTATTCTCTATAAACAAATGCAGGTACCTGATTAATCAAATATCACTACTTGGAAAGTAGAAATACAGAAAATTAGCATACATAAACATTTTTATAGATTCTATCTGACATGAAATGAAGGATTCAAGTATAATTTGCTAATTTCTTAGTTCTTAAGTCGGTGCTCTCAAACAATTGGAACTACAATAATGTCAATATTCGGGACCCTCAAGGTTAGCCACCAAATTCTTTATGTTTAAAAAAATTCAAGATCACCATGTTCAACACAAGAAATTGTTTCATGTACACAGTAATTTTCTCAGAAATGGATTACCTACCTGGCTACAGTGGCCATATCTTGCCTTTGGAGTTCTCCAAAGTATTCTCTAAGATGGGGCTCTAAAAAAGGTAAAGGAGAGGTTTATCACCTCGATACTTGGGAACCCCTTAATGTTACTCCCTAAAGGACTTCTCAGGAACCAATGGTTACTACTTTTGTCACTGTCTTCATTCCAGTGTTCAGTAGTGAGCACCACTTTTTAAATTTCTTTTTCTTTTCTCTTTTTGGCTTTTTGGAGAGGGGAAGGTAGGGTAATTGGGGTTAAGTGACTTGCCCAAGGTCACAAGGTTATTTTTTTTGTTAAGTGTCTGAGGCCAGATTTGAACTTAGGTCCTTCTGACTCCAGGGCCATTCACTGTACCATCTGGCTGCTGCTTCTCATCACTCTTTTCTATAGCTCTACCTCCTTTATCTCATCTTGTAGCACAGTTATTTCAGAGCTCTGATACCCATAACACTTCTTTTTTGAGTCCCCAAATTCTTCAGTAGGTGATAACTCTCTTTTACCCCAATGAAACAACTCTTTAGTCATTGACCCATTTAAAAAAAAAAACAAAACTGTTCTGGGGTTCCTTACTCCACCACCTCTGTAGATCAAAAATTCATCTTGAGGACAAATTTACTCTCCTAATACCTCCTTTCCTTAAAAAAAAACAAAACAAAACAAGCAAATAAAAACAATCAACCCTATTATACACCTAGATTCCAAAGGCCCTGCCAGTCTCTTGGGATACTTTTGGAACACACTGCTCTTTTCTTCCTTTTTTATTTCCTTCATTTTTTTACAAAATGCCTCTTACTATCCCCATTACCAAATGACTACAACCTGGGTCCTACTCTGCTGATAGTGGGTCCCTGACTGGCACTCCTATTCACATGTTGCTGAATGAAGCTGGAGAAAAACATAAAACTATGCTAAATAGTTTTACAAATTTGTGTAACGTAATCCCAACTGGGACTTCACTGCAGCAAGGAAACTCTTTTATAAAAGCTTCTACATATAGTGCAAATTCTTCTGGTCTTAACAATTGCATGTAAGACCTAGTATTTCTGGAGAAGAAAATTAAATCTTTCTTTTTCTCTCCTATTTTTTCCCAGGACTCTTGGATTGTGCTATTCAAATTATCTTGGGCCTGCTTAATAAAGGATCTTCAAAAACTGTAGAGAAACATATAACCAGCTGTTCTCACAGAAAGATATGAAGGACATTCTGAAGACACTTCTACATCAGTATTTTTAATAACTTTCTATGACTTATTGAAGTTGAACAAGAACAGATACTGTTAGAACAGGGGTGGGGAACCTCTGGCTTCAAGGCCACATGTGGCCCTCAAGGTCCTCAAGTGTGACACTTGGACTGAATCCAAACCTGACAGAATAAATCTTTTGAGGAATCCTTTGGGACTTTGTTCTGTGAAGTCTGGATTCAGTCAAAAGGCTACACTTGAGGACCTAGAGGGTCATGTGGCCTAGAGAGCTTCTACACCCCTGCTGAAGAGTTTAATCTAAACATTTATTAGAGCACCAAATTAGTCTATTAAAATATCAGTATGAAACTCTAAATTTTAACTAAAAGCAAGGAGTGTGCTTACTTGTAACTAAACAGCAATCTAATCCATATGGCTTTGTCTTGTAATTTAGAATCTGTCATAAAAACAGAGCATTTACATTGTAGACAATAAATACTTGTTGGATGCATCAATCTGGACAGATTTTGGCAAGAAGTGACATTTACTCAGTATGTTTATATTATAAAGAAGATGACAGGACATGTTGGAGTTACTTAAGAAAATATTTTCAGATGAAACTCATATTTATAAAAGTTACTAATTGGTTAATTGAAAGTTATTAATTTAAGTTGTTTTCTAGTTATTTCATAAGCAATGTGATAAAATAGCTAGAGAATGAATGTCAGAGTCCAGAAGACAGGAGTTCAAATTCCACTTTTGCTATGTGTGTGTGACACAGAGCAAGTCAAAGTCTCAAAATTCCAAACAATATGACTGCAAGTTTCTGAACAATTCCTGCATTGAAAAACAAATACTTCAGTGAGAATTATAGAAACCAATGAAATCCTAAATTTAAATGCCATCTCTCTACCCCATCCTCATCCTTAAAAAGTAATACAAAAGGTACTTATTAAATTACATTTTTATCCCTTACTCTATGATTCTATACCTAGTAATTTAATGATTTGGTATATGCTTAAAGTTATATATTAATTTATCTAAATATATTTAACAATTAGAACTTTTCTTTATTACAGAAATCAAAATGAATATTTTTCCGAGCTGGCAAAATTAAAAAGAATTTACTTTGCAATATGAACACTACATTTCATCTTGTATGTGTTTGAACACATGAAATATCAAATCATTCACATCTATATCTTCATACAGCAAGTACCTGGTTATAATATGGCTATCTCAGAAATGAAAGCAAATTTCTAAATGGGTTCTATATCTGAATTTTTTTTTTATCATATGCCTTTACATATTTTGTTTTTTATTTTTCCAGTAATTCATGTTTCTTTTCAGTCCTCAGTAATAGTAAGAAGAAAATACTGAATACAAAGAAACATATTATTGTAATTGAAATGCCAGTATAATTTTCTGAGAGTGTAGCAATGTGCATTGTTGAGAATTAATCTATATGCTGTCTAGGGAAATGTTACTTAACCTTTGATAACCCCTTGATCTGTCAAGAAAATGTCAATTAGAACTTATTTAAAGGAGATTGACCTTTTCTGTCTTTACCACCATAAGGAAAGTTTAATTAATTTAGGAGAATCTTGGGAAATGGCTTTGTTTACTCCATGGGGGAAAAGTGAGAAAAAGAACTTTTATTTTCTGAAATTGCAGAGCATCATGGTTTGTGAGGTCCAAAGGAGAGAAGTTTTATGAATGAATGATGATTGAATGAGAGTAACATTTTCTTACATTTTAAGAGGAGATGTTGTAAAACTTTATCTATCTATCCATCTATATTTTTCTATCTATTTATCTGTATGCCTATGGCCTATCTATATTTAATGAATATCTATGAATACACACTCATGCATACACACACACACACACACACACACACACAGAGAGATTGGTTTGAAATAACAAAAAATAAGTAAATATTAACTGTACTCATTTGAAAGTCCACTTAATCATCCCCTGATCATCTATTTCAACCCTGTTAAATGAGGTCTAGAAAGGTCAAATGACTTTTTTATAGTCACACAGGTAATAAGCTGCAAATTTGGTATCTGATCTCAGATTTTGATTGCAAATACATTGCCCTATTTACTACTTTCCACAGCCTCCAAATGACAGTAAACTCATAGGTATGGGTTGATTACAAAGGTCTAATTTCCCAAAGTATTTTTTTTTAGTCTTATGGACAAAATAAAATAAACTAGAAAGAGTATTGGACTCTGGATAAGAGAATATGGGCTCAAATCTCACTTTTGATGTTTCCTACCTGTGTGACCTTGGACAAGTTATTTAACCTTTGCATATATCAGTTTATTTATCAGTAATAAGAAGGCAGTTAAACTAAATGTCTTTTGGGTTCCCTTTCACTTTTAAATCTATTACCATATTACAATAATTATCAAGTATCTGCTGAGCATTTTCTAAATGCTCAGCACCATAATAAAATAAATGGTACCAAAAAAAATGTCAGCCATGGTCTGCTCTCAAAGAGTTTTCTATATAATTGGAGAGTAAACATTAGCATTTTCTAAAATAGTAAACAACATAAGAACATATAGTAACAGGACTAAGTTGTTGGTAAATGACACGGGATGCTTTCGGTATAAATTTCATACAACATGCTTTTTTGATACTTTAGTAACCAAACAACCTTGGATAAAAGAAAACAGAAAGATCCCATTTCTATGAAATTTTACTCTTATAAAGAATATTTTTTTTGAAAAAAGAAGACAATATATTCCTATGTGTTTTCAAAACAACAATCCATGCATTTGTTATGACAGTTTTCATCAGAGGCTTTTCCATTTGAATGATTTTTCACTTACATTATTATCTAAATGGTAACAAATTATAAATGTTCACATAAAGTGATCATAAATTATTAAAAAGAAAGGAAAATATTCATGTCTAATTATACAAAACAAGAAATAAGAACCCTCAACATATATCATATGAATAATTAGAAATAAATTGACTCCAGTTGTTAGAAACAGAGTCATATCTTGTCATAGAAAGATATTTTCTCCCTAGAAATCCTCTACCTTAGCAATATCTTTTGCTTTCAATAAAGTCATCTCTAGAGCTAACATATACTTCTGAGATTTTTTTTTCCTAATATAAGACTAACTTTTTTTAAATTCAAAGGATGTCATTATTCTCTAAATTTCAATTTCATCATGCATGAAAATGTTATTTCAATGAAGACTGTCCCCCTCAATGTATAAGATTTTATTCTCAATCACTGCTAAGGAAATCTGGATACGTCATCTCCCTTTAGTAATTTTGCTATTAACATCTGTCTTCTGATAGCCTCTGGGCAGAAGTAAATGTCCTTCATCAAATGAGCCTCTCCTTTGTTTTTACTGTTCTCCTGAGATGGCCTGTCCTTAGCCCCAGTTCTTTAGGACATGAGATCTAGTCACCTTCAAATGCTAACAGGCCAGAAACAATTTCATATAACATCTGCCACATTAAGAGATTCACTAAATAAATTTATAACAACATCCCTCCCCCTTCAAGCACCCCATTGGATATCTGAAATCATTGCTCTGTCATGTGAGGGAACACAAGTTTTAAGGTGTGTGTGTGTGTGTGTGTGTGTGTGTGTGGTGTATGTATGTGTATGTGTCTATATGTGGCTAATATTTTGAAGTGGAAGCTTTTTCATTTCAGTTTCTGATTCCAAATAAAAATCTCAGTTTTTTTTATTCATATTTTGTAATGCTGTCAGCTTTTATACATCAGTTATTTTTAACCTTGTCATAAGTAGACTCAGTGTGATTATATACTTGCTGACATCTTGAATTAATTTTATTTCCATGATTTTTAATATCTGCATGTGTCTACATATCAAAAAGATCTGTGACTTCACATAATCACATATTTCATAAAATTACATGTCAAATTTCAGGGTACCTCAGAGAGCATTAAACCTGTACCTAACGGAGGAATGCCCCTCCAACATCTCCAACATGTGCTCACTGAGCTTCTGCTTCTTTAGAATAGGTACTCTTTTGATTGATGCAGAATGTATCTCCTCTTTACACAGCTCTCATTTGTAGTTATGGCCAAGAAAACATACGCAAGGTAGTCAGCCTTTTGGTAATGAGTCTCTGCTAAGGTAAGCTGGTAGATTATCAGATAACAGGTAGGTAGTCTGTTTAAATATTTGAATCCTTGAAGTTTTAGAGAGTCTGTCAAAGCTTGTGTTGCCTCTTCGGGCATAGTCTTCAAGAACACAGGTATTCTTCCAGGGACAAATATTAAAAATACGCAAAAAAAGGTTGCAGATATCTATCTCTTTCTCTTTACTATCTCAGGCACCTTTATCTCTATTATTATAACTATATCAACCAATATGTGTATTAATAGTAGAGGAAGAACATAGACCAAATCCTGTCTCTCACCTCTACTGGATATATAACCATGGGCAAGTCACTTAATTCTCAGTGTCCCAAGCCACTAATTCTACATACAGAAAAGTTCCCCACACCCATCTGTGGAGTAAGTTTCATCCTGGGGGTTCTTCTGTCTAGATGAAATAACAGGTCCAGACTTTACCTATCTATCCATCCATTCTCCATGTGTAATGCATATTTTTTTACTCCAGTGATGTTTACTGTCCCATTTTTCCTGGATTTACCTTGATACTTGGATGTTCATACATGTGTATATGAGACCCCAGAGGAATAACATTCCTATTGTAAGTTTTAGTCTTTGAAATAATCTTCCCAAGAAACAAGTTCTTTAACTCCTTCTCTTGCTAATTAAATCATAAAGCCATAAACTCTCTTTGTATTGATGACTTCACACATAGCAAAAAGGTATTTATCACTTAATGTAATGAAGTATTGATAATATTACCTTTATAATCTCATGTAGCTAATAATTATATGAATGCATCTTGAATTATGTGCACCAAAGTGCTGATAGAAAATGTCTAGGCCTTGTTAGTTAATGATTATGCTTCATTCTAGTTGAGCAATGTGGCTATTTGGACATCACCTTATCCTTATTATTTCATTTGACCCAAGTGCCAGTTTCTAGATTTAGAGTTAGGAGGCAAGAGACTTTTTTTTTTTGACAGTGATATGGTTTTTAGAATATCAGAACTCTATTTTGTTCCAGATTCTGCTAATTTTTTTCTCCATACTAGGAAAAAAGAAATCCTTTCAAAGTAATAGGCTCATGTGATCTAAATTTATGGAAATAAAAACATGACATAAACTCATTTCTCTGTACTAAAAGCTCATATTTGTATTACATGTTAAAATTTTAAAAATATTTCTTTTCAGAACTGCCCTGTGAGCTAGGTAGTATAAATAATAGTATCCTCATTTCAGAAGTGAGAAAATTGAACCTCAAAAAGATGAAGTGATTTGACTATTGTTTCATGATTAAAGAATTGTCAGAGCCTGTATTCAAACCCTAGTGATTTAATACCATATTGGGTGTTTATTCCACAGTATCATTCTTTTCCTTCTGTATTGCCTCTTAAACACTACAGAGCTTTGGTTCAGCAAGACTTTCAACACCATACATATAATCCCAGCTTCTGAGGTGACCCTTTGTATTGACAAGATTCTCTATGTGGTCTCATCTCTCTGTTGTATGACCATATTTGGCTGCTATTCCTTTGTAAAATTTTGATGAACTTTGGTTAAATGGAGACAATC
>JAQQSU010011644.1:0-12117 GCA_028627135.1 Pseudochirops cupreus
ATAGAACCCCAAATCTCCTCTTTACACAGTTACTGTGAGCTTCAAATCAGAGAATGCAAACCTCACGGCTCCATGTAAATATTAATTATCATGATGCCACAGTATTTCACCCCTTCAACATGAAGGCAGTTAAACAAAGGTTCTGAGGGGGAGTAGCAATGGGGGAGAATCCTGGGATCCTGGATGTCTCAATAAATCGGGTAGGTTTAGACCAGGCAGAGAGCCAGAGTGGGTGTCTCTGCTCCAAAGCTTCCCAGTTTGCCTGTGTAGACATGACCCTGAAGAAAAAAACTGAAAATTAAGAAAAACTAAAAATTAAGTTAATCTAAAAATAGCTACCATTTCTGTAACACTTTACACATATTGTTTTATTTATCCTCACCACAAATTTGAGAGGTGGGCATTATCATTATCCCCATTTTAGAGATTGGAAAATGGAGGCTAAGAACTTAATTGCCTTGCCCAAAGTCACAAGTAAATGTGACAAGTTTAAGATAGGACTCAAAGCTAGGTCTTTGTGACTCCAAAGCCAATCCTCTATCTATCTATTATGCAACATAATGCTTTATAGGTTACACAGGGCTTTCCAACATATTGTTATTTGATATGCCTATCAACTATTTGAGGTTAAAGTTAGAGCTGGAGAGGCCAAGTAGTCTAACCCTCTAACTTTACAAATGAGGAAACCACGGTGCAAGGCCATTAGGTGACTTACTCAAGGATTCACAGATAGTGATAGAAGTTAGATTTGAAGCCAGGGCCTTTGATTCCAAGTCAGTGTTTTTTCTACTACCCCATGATGGTGTACTGCTCTTCTACATCATTCTGAGTAATGTGTTGCAACCTGCTTATGCTCCTTATTTCTCTCTATTCCCCTTTGGGTGACTTTTGACTTGAATTCTTTGGAAACTGTGGCATTCCATGATGCATAGCCATGAAATTTCACTGGATGAGTTTGTCATACATGATATACTGTGATTAGAGAATACTAAAGAATAGAATGCTATGTGAAGTCCAAGGGGGAAAGTCATGACCAACCCACAGGATAGGCAAAACAGTTGTGTTTTAAAGGGAGGATAAAGATTTAATGGCTGAAGATTCAGAGGGAGGGTATCCTGGACAGAAGAAAGGTAGCCTGAGCAAAGGTAGAGAGCATGATAAGGGTGTACTAACATGCATTAATTTGTACATCTAATGTCAACACTGGTTACAAGAGCTAAAGAAAGTGGGTTCAGCCATAAGTGAGAATCGACAATTTGCAAGAGATGAAAATAAAAGCAGGAGGAAAACAGTTCCTGTAGGTGGTGCAATGAATAGAGCACTGGCCCTGCAGTCAGGAGGACCTGAGTTCAAATCTGGCCTCAGACACTTAATACAAAAACTAGCCATGTGACCTTGGGCAAGTTACTTAAACCCAATCACCCTCCAAAAAAAAGAAAAAAAAGAAATCAGAAACAATATGGACCAAGTCATTCATTCATTCATTAAACATACTTTTATTGAACACTGGCTATATGCAAAGATGGTAAGATATGAAGATAAATAACAGTCAACCATATTGGCTTAATTGCTGTCCATCACACAAAGTGGTCCCTCTTCCACCTTCATGCCTTTTTAACGGTTGCACTCCATGCCTGGAATGCTCTCCTTCCTCATCTCTGCTCCTTAGAATCCCTGGCTTCCTTCAACACTCAGTTCAAATGCCACCTTCTTAAGAAGGCCTTTTCCTGGTCACCCTGGTTGCTAGCGCCTTCCTTTGTAAACTTATATTCAGTGCCCAAGATAAACTCTGACCATTCCATTACGGAGACTCTGTGGAAGAAAAAAGAAACTGGTAAGGATGGTAACTCGTGATGAATCTAGTTATCTCCCTCCATGAGATGGCCCATCTGTCTTCTAGATTGAGTTTGGGAACTCCTCAGACACCTGCTCACTGCAGGTACAGGCTAATTCAACTTTCCCTTGACATAATGAGATGTAGGTTGGTCTAGTGGTCTAGACAACTGCCATCAGTGTCAGGGACTTTGGGGTTTGGACATTGAATGTGTCCCTAATGTACTCTCTGGCCTTGGGCTCTGCATTTAGCCTTCTCAATTAAGTTCTTTCCCAACAACTAAAAAGAATAACAATTGTTACTTTCTTCATAAAATTTTTAAAAATTAAATTTTGTTTAAGCAGCAAAAATCTACTTTCCTCTCCCCAAATGAAAATGAAAGTAAAACAAAACCCCATTGCAAATATGTGTGTGTATACATACATATATCTATGTGTGTGTGTGTATATATAGGTATATATGTATATAAATATATATATATATACATATATATATATGTATATATACATACATAGTCAAGCAAAGCAAATTTTTGCGTTGATCATGTCCTAAAGAAAAAAAATGCATAAAAGATGTAGTTTTAGGACTTTTCATAAGTTCTAGTTAAAAATCTTAGCTCATTAATTTTTTTTAATGTTGAGATTCAACTGAAGAAGTTGGGTGGTCACCAAAGAGATGTCAGATTGGGCATGGAGATAAGAGGCTGTGACAGATGGCATATCAGTGACAGATTCAAGTGATGGCTAAACTCTTAGGAAAAAATATGGCTATTATCAAGGCTGACAATATTTTATCATACACATAATCCTACTTTGTTGGAAGGTTCAACCAGAAAGAATGTTTTTATTAAATCATTATTTTCACTTGTTTTTGAGTTTCTCCTAAACTCTTCTTAGTGGAGGGAGGTTGGTTGCTGTTCATATATTCATAATGAAGCTAGGAAGTTGGAACTAAGGATTAAAATGAAGGGAGACGCCTAATTTCAGCTCCTTTTAGGGGATTTTGATCCTTTGCTTTCCCACCTTCCTATTCATCTGCATGAGATTTAAAAGAATCTCATGTTGAGCAAACCAGGGGACGCTTAGATATAGCCAGTCCTTGGAAATTTGTTGAAATGTCCCTGAAAGACCACACTTTTGGCAACCAGAAATTAAGTAGAAGTTATAAGGATTTTCTAACTCTAAGTTAGAGAGGAGCTTAGGACAGACAACCCGCCCCTGGTGAAGAGAAGGGGGGAGGTTAAAAGATAGGACTAATGCCTTGGTTGTTTATTGGCTAGCTGATTGTTCTGTGTTACAAAAAATACTTGGTTGTTGGAGGAAAAGATTTTCTTTACCGAGAGGAAAAAGTTGTTATGCTCAAAGTTCTGAGAATAGACACTCTATGAGTTAGAGACATGCAGTTAAGAAATTTTCCCTAATTTGATATTGGGTATGTTAAGGGGAGACCTAGGAATACCAGCCATCATGGGAGAAGACAGAAATGCTCCAGGAAAGTGTTTTTCATTGTGGGGAGAGACTACAGACTTTTGGACTCCTGTGGATGTAGATGGGGAAATCCAAATTTCCCTCTGCCAGCTAGTACAAAGGCATTGAGACAGGAGATGGATTTTTGTGGGTGAGGGGCAGCAAGCTGTGAAACTACCAGCTATTAATCAAAATAAGAAATTTTTAAAAATCAGTGATTCAATAAATACTCGACTAGCAGAGTCCTTGAAAGTGTCAGAATAAAGCGTTATTACAAATTTCTGTGGGTGTTACATTAATCACCTAAGAAACCTAACTCTTTGACTCATTGGATGCCAATTCACATGAGAACCCTCAACTGTGGCAATGGAATAAACTTATTTTGTTATTAAATACCTTCTAGGAAGACTCAGAAAGCATAAAATGCCACTAAAAAACGCTTTTCTAATCCTTGGCTCCCCTCTCCACCTCCCACTCCCTGGGCCATGGAAATAGATTAATATTGACTGCACGACACTTTCAAACAGCAATGGAAGCAGTGGGTCATTTTATCTTTGGTATTTGATTGAAGGTAGTGGGTATTTTTCATTTGTGCTTTTGCCTGAAGGTAAAGGGGGAGTTAGATAAAAAGAGGACAAGGAATGTCTGTGATGTACTTCTCCAGGATATAAGAGTTGTAATCAAATGTTGCTCTCTGACTCATTTCAACCCTATGAATATGCCTCCATTATCTGAGAGGATCCCTGGTACAATGATATAAAGCTTTGCCCAATAACAGAAGGGATATTTTTTATAAAACAGCCATGGAACTCTTAAAGTGTTTATAACGGACCTCTACTCTTTATTCTTCCCAAATAAAAAAAGAATAATTTTAACTTGTACTAGTACTCAAGAGACTATGTGGTGTGGTAGCTGTAAGGCCAGCCTCAGAGTTCCCAGGAAGATCTGTGTTCAAGTCTTACCTTTGATAATATCCTGGTTGTCCTGTCATACGTAGCAGGTGTATGTTGTTTATTTCTTATGTAGGTTATGAGTGTGACATGCCCATGTATGTCTAGATGTGGCTCACAGGGAGGCAGAATTGTTATATCTAGCATCTCTCTCCCCATCCCCAACTTCTCCAAGGGAGATTTTGGTTCATGCCAGGAAGGGAAGCAGGAATTTGGGGCCAGAGGCTGGCCACTCTGCTCTCCTCAGAGAGAAGAGGTACCAGACTAGAATCATGATTGTCTTTTCCCTTAAATATTGTTAGTCTAAGGGAAGTAACTTTTAGGCTCACACCACCCTCCTGATTGCTATTCCTTAAAGGAAAAGGAGGATTCCAAACTGTATATCCATGACTTGACTCCTTTCCCACAAAATGCCAGTTCCACAGAAAACACACAAAACAAATAGCAAAGAAACCCATTTATCCAAGCAAAGAAGAAATCAGAAAATATTCATAGACTATATAGCAGACAATACACAATGTAAATGAGCTCTCCCTTTGGAGACAACATAGCTCAATCAAGAGAGACTCAGATCTCATCTAAGGGGAAATCCCCCAAAGTCTATGGTGTGTAGAGGACCACAGGCCAGTGGGACTCTGACCCTGATAGCTGAACAAGCCCTCTCAGGTGTTTGGCCTGCTGATGGGCCTAGATCAGTTCCCCATCCCCCAGCAAAGAGCTCAAACACACAAGTGTGAGGATTAGACCCTTGAGAGAAGCGTGGCATTCATGTCCACTGCCTGGGAACAAAGAAGTGTGCAATGTCTTCAGGGGAAAACAATTCGGGAGGAGGATCATGGCTTTATGAAGCTTGTGCCTAGAAGAATAAACATTGGCTGTCTACTTTCACCATTCCGGGGGTCCCGTTTCTTTTTATGCACCCACTAGCAACCTCTGGATCAGTGATTCTTTCTCAGCCCTTCTTGGGGATGGCAGGGCTCCCACACTTTCTCAGCCCTGCTGCAGGACAGCAGGGCTCCTCATAACTGACTCCCCACAATAGTGTAATAAGCTGGGGATGTATTAGAGATGACCAGGTCCCCTACATGCTGGCTTCCTTCCAGTTTTTTTCTCCCTTCCAGTTGAAGGGAATTTGTAACTCTCTTCTCTCTTGAAGTTGGAATTCAGAAGAAGCCAGATCTCTTTGCTCTTTAGCTCTCACCAATTTCACCTGCCCCTCATATGCGGGGAAGCACTGACTAGTCAATCTCTGTTAACGAAGAGAGTGTCATGCAAATGGCCTTTTGAGCCAGAGAGTGACCCAGACAATTTTCTAAGACTACAAATGCAGCTTATAGCTATTAACTTTTCTCCATTTTGTATATGTACGTATAAGTGTGTGTGTGTCTAGGGCTTGAAGATAGGAAAACTTGAGCTCAAATCCTACCTTAGATACTTACTTACTTAAAAATTTTTTTATTTATATTTCTGGTCTTCAGCTGTCCCTGGCACTTTGGATATTTTCACTAACTGGTTCCATACCCGGAACTCTCCTCTTTCTTATTTATGCCTCCCACTTTCCCTGGCTTCTTTCAAATTTAAGTTAAAGTCTCATCTTCTGCAAGAAGCCTTTTTTCAGTCTTTCTTCATTTTTGTGCTTTTCCTCTGAGATTTCTTCCAATTTATCTTTTATAAGGCATTTGTACATAGTTGTTTGCATGCTATCTCCCCATTAGACTGTGAACTCCTCGAGAGCAGGGACTGATTTTTACTTTTCCTTGTATCCCCAGCAGTTAGGTGGTGCAGTGGATAGAACACCCGACCTGGAACCAGGAAGATCTGAGTTCAGATTTGGTCTCAGATATTTAGTAATTGCGTGATCCTGGGTAAGTCACTTAACCCTTATTTGCCTCAGTTCCTCATTTATCAAATGGGGACACACCAGAGAAGGAAATGGCAAAAATCCCTCCAATATCTTTGCCAAGAAAACCCTATGGACAAAGTCCATGGGGTCATGTAGATTTGGACATGACTGAACAACAGTGTCCCCAGCCCTTGGCACAGTGTCTGGCATGTGGTGGGTGCCTAATAAATGCTTGTTGACTTGACTTGATACCAGTCCAACCCCCTTCTTTTAGCAGATGAGAAACTGGTGTCCAAAGTAATTAGGTGATCTGCACAAGGTCATAGTAGCAGAGGCAAGATTTGAACCACCCGACTCCAGGTCCATCACTGTCTGCTCTGTCACACAAACTGCTGTTGAACCATCTCCCCTATCTGGCATTTGCATAAGTAATTATTTGATTAAATAATAAATTAAATAAGTAGGTATTCTGTGCAAGATTTTACATTGTAGCTGCCACTCCTTAGACGTGGCTGTTTCCTTTGAGAAAAATGTCTGTCTGTGGCATGTAAGTACCTGTTGCAGGAGTTTGGGGTGGTGATAAGATAGATGGTACCTAGAAAAGTGAAAGAATCACAGGTTATTTCACAAAGCAAATCAGTTTAGCAGCTGTTAAGAGGCAACTTATACTTGTATGATGCTTTATAGTATATAGATACTTTCACTTCGATTATATCACCTGATCTACAGAACAGTTCTGTGAGGTAGCCATAACAGGGACTCTAACTATCATCTTGTGGAACTGAGGTTCAGGGTGGGAAACTGACTTGCCCCAAGTCCCACAGCTAATAAATGGCAGGGACAGTACTGAAAGGCAAGCCTTCTGACTCCCAGTTGCATGCCCCTTCCATTGTAACTAGTCATCCATTCGCAGAAGAGCTCAAGCACAGGCAAGATGACCACTATCCAGGGTGCCAGAAAGGATTCTGGGTGAGGGAGGATGTTGGTATCCTTTCTAACACAAGGATTCTGGAGGAAAGTACCTGACTGAGACAAAGGGAGACTACTAAGGGAATCTAGATTCCAATTTACATTGTCCATGATTGCAAAGTGATGTTCATGAGTAAACGGAGTTGAAAATTTCATAAAAATTAATGAGGGCTGCCATAGTTACTGGGGCAGCAATGACTAAATATTTACCTGTTCTATTGCCTGTCCATTTTAGAATGAAAATACCAAAGAAGGGGAAGATGGGAAGAAATTATGCAAGGAAATGCAATGGTTTTTACTACATGTTTTATGTTTTAATAAAAGCTTTATGCAGTGTTAGTTTTATAGAACTATGCTGAGTGTAGTACAAAGATTAAATGATTTTTCCATAATTTGGGGCCTTTTAAAAGTGGGCTCATGGGTAGGTGTGCCCCAAACACCCCTTACAAAATTAATGTAGTTTAATTAACTTGTTCGTGCTTCTTGCTCTGACCTTTAAGATTCATCCATCATTATGCTATAGTTACGTCCTAAAAAGTTGTAGTTGCTTTTGAGCTCTGTCTAGCTAGATTGCTTTTTCTGGACCCATAACTGGAATCAACCTTGAATAACAACCTAGCCTAGACCCTTGCGGACACTGTGGTATAGTGGAAAGAGTGTTAGTTCTGGATTCAGAAGATCTGAGTTCAAATTCTGCCTTTGACGTTTACTGCCTGTATGACCTTGGGCAAATTTCTTTACTCCTGTGCTTTTATCTCCTCATCTGTGAGATGAGGGAGCTGGATTAATTTGCTTCTAAAGCAGGACCCTTCTATTTCCAGAATTATGATCCTAAGAAGTTGACTTTATAGAAACAACATGAGCAAGTTAGCAGGACGTTAAGGAGAAAGGGAGAGTAAGAGGTAGGAAAGGAGAGTAACTCATATTTATGCCACGAAACAGTGGTTGCTCCATTCTGCCAATAGGCCTAGAAATAGTTTCAGGTTAGCATCTCATTATCCTACTAAGAACTATTTTAAAAGGAATGAATAAATTAGATTCTTTTAAGTCAAAATGTTTACCACTTAGGAAACAGATTTTTGCACTCAGACAACTACCTGGATGAACCCAAGCAATACATTTGGGAGGCAAAGAAGTAGAAAATGGTTTTGGAGGGTTTTGATCTTTTCTTGTACAGCAGGCAGGCAGAGCAAACCATTCTTCTGCATTTTGGTAAGATCCTCTTTCCTATTCTTGGGTGAAACCCGAGGTGCATACATAAGAAGGAATTTACTTCTGGATATGAGGGAACATATTGACAGAGAGAAATTCCAGTTTTCATGTAGGACCTCGAGAGAAGTGTCTGCATGTGTGTAGCTTGTACAAGGAAATGATGATAGAGCCCTGGTGGAAAGTGAATAGCTTTGAATTTAGCCCTTGCAAGAGAGATTGGCACAAAAGAGTTATGAAGCAAGGAAGAATGTATACTAAGAAGCAATCTGAATCTGCACCCTTCCTAGAATCTTCTGCATGGAGCCCTTCCTGGTCCTCCTAGTTGCTAATGCTCTCCCTCCCATAGTATCTCATATTTAACTCTTTCTTCTCTGTCTCTCTGTCTCCATTTCTCTCTCTCTCTCTCTTTCTCTCTCTCTATACTTATTAACTTTATATTTATGCTGAATATATATTTTAATATGTATTTTTTGTCTTCCCCATTAGAATGTAAGCTCATTGCGAAGGGGGATTGTCTCCTTCTTTGTGATTATTTGTATCCTTTGTGCATGGTATAGTGCTGACCACGTGGAGGGTAGTTAATAAATATTGGTTGGTTGATTAATTGGTATGTGGTCATGTGGATTATTTATATGTCCAAAGTGAACATGGGATCCACCAGAGGGCAGGTAGCTTCAATCCTCTAGAAAGGAGAAGGGAGATTTCTTCATGGTCAAGAGTCTCTAGTACAAGCCTTTTTCTGCATTTTTGATGGATTAAATAAAACCCATCCTATTTATTTATTCAACATTTAACAAGCATTTATTAAGTGACTAAAATATCACATACGACATATAATATAATGTTATGTTATATGTAATATAATATATTGTTCCAGGTCCTCTTCTAGGTGCTGGGTAGAAAAGGACAAAAATGAAAGAATCCTTGCCCTCAAGGCATTTCCATTACATCGAAGGGAAATGCTATGCACACAAATAACTACATACAAAACACATATAAGGTAATTTCAGGGGGAAGGGCACTAGCAGTTGGAGGATAGGATTCTTATATGAAGTGGCATTTGAGAAACTAGGAAACTAGGTACTCAAGTATTATGAAAGGCAGAAGTGAAGAGAAAGTGCATCCCAGGTCTAAGGGGAAAAGTTCACATTCAACTCAGTAAATCCCAGATGTCCTAGACATCCTGATGAAAATGATTTAGTAAAAAATAACCTATGTGCACATAGGACCATAATTAATTTGAAAGGATCATAGTATCTGGGGTCATTAGATGAAACTAGAAAATGCCATATAGGAAATACCTTGTGATTGGTTGAAGAGATTTAGTCATATCCTATGGGATTATGGATAAAATAGCAAGCCTGGTTGGGATGCTGACCATTTCAGTAGCAGGACAGTCTAGTGGTAGTCAAATCTAGCAGTGAAGGATTCCTGAGAGGGAATGTCCTTTGGGGAGAGAAGAAAGTTTCCACCCCTGTCCCCCAATTAACCAAAAGATAGCCATCTGAAAATCAAAAGGTGGGATGATCTCGAGTTCTCACTGATGTCAGCAAGAGTGTACTGATCCAGGATCAGTTTCCCTAGAGCAACAGTGACTGCTGGAAGCATCTGCATTGGGTGTTGAGAGACTTCCTGATGACAGACTGGACACACTGAAGAAAGGAAAGCTTTAGAAATATACAAAGGCATTGATCCTTAGAAGCCCAACAGAGCTACACCTAAGGGAAACTTCATAAGGACTCCATAAAGGGTACCATAAAGAAAAAGACTTCCCATAATCAAGAGCTATGAATTCAAGTTTTGACTATGCATAGTTTCTAAGTTGGAGCTAATTGTTCCAAAGATTCTTGTATGTGCAAAGGGAGAGTGTATCTCTGGTTTGGGGGAATGTTTCTTTAACAACTATTCTGGTTATACTGGCTTAATAAATACTCTTTGCAATAGCTAATTAGCTCTGACTGATAATCATTGTGGGACACACTGGTTGGGGCTAGTGAGCAAAAGTATTAGAAATCCCAGCACCTTAGAGTTACACCTAGCATTCTGAGAGGAGAAATAGTCAGTTTCCCTCTGGGCATGTGGACCACCAATGTAAGTGGATATTAGA
Source organism: Pseudochirops cupreus (assembly GCA_028627135.1). Classification (NCBI taxonomy): domain Eukaryota; kingdom Metazoa; phylum Chordata; class Mammalia; order Diprotodontia; family Pseudocheiridae; genus Pseudochirops; species Pseudochirops cupreus. Next base: position 10,382 of record JAQQSU010011644.1, read on the forward strand.
AAAGCACTATCAGAGGGGATGGTGCATAGGCATGGGGTGGAGGTGGGGGACAGCCTATAAAAAGGCATAGAGAAGGGAAATAGTATCTGTTGTTCAAGAACCAGCAGGCCAGTTTAGCTGGGAAATAGGAAGTGTGAAGGAGGATAATGTGAAATAAGTCCAGAAAGGTAGGCTAGAGCCAGACTGTGAGAGGCTTCAAAAGCCAAAGTAGCTTTTGTTTTATCCCAGAGTCAACAGGGAAGAACTGGAGCATTTTGAGCAGGGGAGTGACATGGCCAGACCATATACTTCAGGATAGTCATTTTGGCAGCTGTGTAGATCAACTGGAAAACTGAGAGACCAATTAGGAGATTACTTGAATAGTTTAGGCAAAAGATTTAGGCAAAACTTAAATAGTATAGCCAAAAAATGAGGGCCTGGGCTAGGGTGGTGGCCATGTGAGTGGACAAAAGGGACAGATATGAAATAACATCAACAAGCCTGTCTTGTATCACTGTCCTGTCATGGCGAGAGGGGCTCGAGTAGTTCAATGAAACTATAAGCTATGCCATGTAGGGTTGCCCAAGACAGGACATAGCGGAGAATTCTGACAAAAGGTGATCCACTGGAAAAAGAAATGGCAAACCACTCCAGTATCTTTGTCAAGAAAACCCCATGGACGGTATTAAAATGATAAAAGATATGACACTGGAAGATGAGCCTCTCAGGTCAGACAGTAATCAGCACTCTACTGGGGAAGAGCAGAGGACAGTGACAAGTAACTCCAATACTAATGAAACAGCTGCGAAGTTTAGTCGCAGATGTGTCTGGTGAGGAAAGGAGAGCCAGATGCTAGAAAGATCAAAATTGCATAGGCACCTGGAACATAAGGTCTACAAACCAAGGTAAGACGGATATGGTCAAACAGGAATTAGAAAGTTTAAGCATCGACCTCTTGGGTGTCAGTGAACCTAAGTAAATAGGAATAGGTCGATTTAATTCAGGTGATCGTTGTATGTATCACTGTAGGCCACAATCCCTTAGAAGAAGTGGAGTAGTCAATACAGTGGTGAGGAAAACAGTACGGGGGTTATAATCTCAAAAACGACTGAACGATATTTGTTTGAATCCAAGGCAAACCATTCAGCATCACCATAATACGAGCCTTTTCTCCAACCACTGCTGCTTAAGAGGCCAAAGTTGATCAGTTCTATGAGGACCTACAGAAATACCTCCCCTCCTAAAGAGGTCACATTCATCATGGAGGATTTGAAAGTTAAAGTAGGAAATAAAAAGATAATTGGAATAATAGTCAAGTTTGGCCTTGGAGTAAAAAAATGAGGCAGGACAGAGAAGCATAGAGTTTGATCAAGATAACTCACTGATGATACCAAACACTCTTTTTCTTTTTCTTTTTAAAAATTTTTAATTGATTTGTTTATTTATTTTTAGTTTACAAGATTCAGTTCCACAATCCCTTGAGTTTCAAATTTTCTCTCCTCTCTCTTTCCCCTTTCCCCATGGCAGCTTGCAATCAAGTATAGGATCTGCAAATACTTTCACATTGGACATTAGTCGGGTTGTAACCGATGGAGTGAACAATGGGAAAGAGGAAACAAAACCAAACGTGGAAAAGAACGAGAGCATGTAGTTTGCTTCAGTCTCCATTTAAACTCTAGTCTTTCTAGATCTTTCTCTGAATGTAGACATCTTCTTCCATCCTGAGACTTGTAGAGTTGTCTTTTAGCTGTACATTG
>JAQQSU010011645.1:0-12117 GCA_028627135.1 Pseudochirops cupreus
AGAGATAGAATAGATAGAGAGATGATAGAGAGATAGAATAGATAGATGATAGATGTGTACCCACATACATACATATATACATACATAGATATACACTCACACACATGTATCTATGCTTTAAATTAGGTGATATCTCAAAGGCCAATAAATGTGCTGACAGGAAAAGATGGAAATCCTTTTCTTTCTTGTTAAAGTTTAGGAACTGAATTTTGACAATTCAAAGTTTTCTTTTCTTTTTTATGTATTCTGCTTTATCTCTTTTTTTTTGTAATGGGACTGCTGTTATCATTCACTATAATAGTAATGATTGGTAACATTCATGCATCAATTTAATGTTTTGTAATGTTAATGGAATAGGAAGATCTTCCCCACCCATTAATAGGCCTACGTGACCTGCTTTGAGGTTGGGCGCAGCTGATTGCTGTGATGGAGATTGAGACACATGGAGCCCATGGTGGGAGGAGCTTGCCGAAAGGGTGAAGCAGGAAGGGTGGAACAGGGAGAGAGAGTAAGGCAGAGCTGAGGCAGAGCAGCTAGTATGAGTGAGAGAGGGAGGAATTTTGCCTAGGGAAGCTTGTTTGTAGGGAGGCCTAACAAAGGGATTGGTGATATGCATAAATGTCTTTGTTACCATGGTGGAACTGGTTTTCTGGTACTTGAATAAATATTTTGGTTTTGTCTTTGAGGAAGAGAGTTATGTATATTTTGCAAATTTCCCTGGAAATATTCATGCATATTCATAGTGGCTGCTATGGCAATATAGGTTTGCAAAATACTTTCCATATAGTTTCTCATTTGATCCTCACAACAATCCCATGAGGTAGATGCTATTATTATCTACATTTACAGATGAAGAAACTGAGGTTCCAAGAGGTTTAATGATTTACCCAGGAAACAAGATTTGAACTCAGGTCTTCCTGCTTCCAAGTCCAGCATGCTATCCACCGTATCATACTACATCTCCCTAGCACATTGTTCAGTTGCTCACTAATTCATTTAAGAAATGTTGATATACTCATGGTATATCATTAATGTACTTTGTTCCCATCTGCCAAAAATCATGGAAGATATCATTACAGGTTACCTGTCCCTATAATCCTGAGTATCTTCCAAGTGTTTAGGAATATTTTGTTTTGCAACCACCTCAGGTGAACCCTCAGGACAAAAGGAGAAGACACCTGGAAACCAAGTATATCCATCCCAAAATCCAATCACTTATAAAAATTGCTTCACAAAACTGGACTTCTCTGGTGTCTCCCATAGTCAGACCTTGTACCATCAGTTAGCACAACCAAAATAGTCATAAAGAGGAAGGTGAGATGGAATAAGAACTTACAAGGCTTTTTCTGTGTTCATTTAATTCATCCAATAAATATTTTTTGATCAATCAATCAGGCAACAGGTATTTATTAACCCCCTTCTACTATACGTATCAGGAACTTTGCTAGGCTCTGAAAATGCAATAACAAGAAAAAAAAAGAGTCCCTGATTTAAAAGAGTGTATATTCCATTGAGGAAGAGAGACAAAATGAACATCTATGGGTATAAACAAAACTTTGGTCACCCATAAAATGGTGTTATTTGTCCACTTTGTATCTCCTGCTCTTCCTGGTTTCAGCTCCAGGAAACAAGATGCTGTTCCAGGATAAGCTTATAATACCACCATGCTGCTAACTCAAACCTCTCCCCTCTGTTTGGAGGGCTGGCAGACTGAGTGCCAAACTCCTCCCAATGCCTTCCTTTATAGAGGGCAGATACTGAACGAGATAATCACTACCTTTGACATCTGATGCTCTGCTTGGTTTCATCTCCATAGAATAAGATGAGCCCAGACTGGGTACCCCTGGTGTCGCCCTACCCCCTTGCCTGCCTTTTTTGTGTTATCTCTTCCTACTAGATTGTAAGCTCCTTGAGGGCAGAGACCGTCTTTCCTTTAATTATTTGTATCCCCAGCATTAACATAGTGTGTGGCACATTACTATACTTAATAAATGCCTATTGAATTTAATTGGGGAAAGGGTAAGGCAAGTCCTTATAGCTGGAAGAATCATCAGACCTGATGAAGAAGATAGTGCTTGAGATATTTGTTGGAAACCAGGGATTCTGAGGCAGAAGTGAGGAGAGAGTGCCTTCCAGGCACAAGGATAAAAAGTTGGAGTATGCTATATGAGGAACAGAAAAAAAGGACAATTTGGCTGAACCAATGAGAGCAAGCAATGTGTATTAGGGCTAGAAAGGTTGAAAAAGCCCAGATTGATGCCAAACAGGGAGTTAATATTTGGTATTGGAGATAATAGGGAGACACTGAAGGTTATTGAGTAGGGCAGCTACATGGTTAGATTTACACTTCAGGGAAAAACACTTTGGTGGCAGTATGGAGAATGAACTGAGTAGGGAGAGAATTGAGTTAGAGGGGCCAATTAGGAATCGATGGCAATAGTCTAAGCACCTAGGGTGGTAGCCATGTGAGTTGAGAGAAGAGAAAGTGTAATAAATGCTGTTGTGGTTGAATCAGCAAGACTTGGCAAGTGTGAATAAGAATGAGGAGCTGAGGATGACAGTGGTTGTGAACCAAGGTAACTAGAAGGACAGTGATGACTTCCTTGGAAATAGTTGCTGGGGATACGCAATATGTGAGATATGCACCCTGACCAAAGGGAATTTATCATCTAATAAGGGAGATGGGAATGCATACACATAATTAGGCAGTAAGAATAGCCGGCATAGGAGAGCCTCCATGGCACGGTACTGACCTTGGACTCAAAAAGACCTGGGTTCAAATCCTGTCTCTAGCACATACTGGCTGTGTGACCATAAGTTCCTGGCCCAGAAATCACAGCATTTACTATGTGGCAAGCATTGTTCTAAGTTCTAGGGATACAATTCATAAAAAGAAAGGCAGTCCTTGCCCTCAAAAAAGTGGCACAACAGAAGTGTTTATGAGTTCAGAGAGGAAGTTTTGACTTTCGCTTCAGGACATCAAGGAAAGCTTCATGGTCATCTACATTAGGCCTTAAAGAATGGGTTGGGGGGAGCTAGGTGGTGCAGGGAATAGAGCATCAATCATGGTGTCAGGAGCACCTGAGTTCAAATCCAGCCTCAGATACTTGAATCTTACTAGCTGTGTGACCTTGGGAAAGTCACTTAACTCCAATTGCCTTCCCTTCCTCCATCCAAAAAAAAAAAAAAGAATGGGTTAAATTTTAGGAAGGAGGAAGAGTTTCCAGGACAAGGAAACACTAGGAACAAAGACACAAATTTTTTTAAAAAGCGTAGCATAGACTGCATGGAACATAATAGGCACTCAATATATTTGCTCTTAATTGAATTGAACTGAAAGCACAAGGTATGGGGGGCATGGAGCTCCAGTTTGTCTATTCTGGTTTATATAGGGAATTAGTGTGAGATGAATTGAAAAGGTAAGTTGAAATCAGAATATGAGGACCCTTGAATGGACTTTATTTAGCAATTTATAGTTTGCTTTGCTTTTATTTGGGGGATGGAGTTAGCAGGAGTGAAGAAGGGGATGTGGTTTTGACCTGTAATTTCATCTATTTATGGATATGAGAACTCTCTCCACTGAGGCAAATCAGCCTCTCATCTACAAGTTATAGTCTAAGAGAGTTGCCTGTGATTCTGAGAAGGCAGATGACTTGTCCAGGGTGACACAATTAGTATGTGTCAGAATTCAGGCCTTCCTGTTCAAGACCACCCCTCTACAGTTGATCTAACCTGGGGTCCATAACCTTGGTTTTTAAAAATATTTTTATAACTATATTTTTTATGAAATTGATATCCTTTATAATCCTATGTATTTTATATTTCACATTTAAAAACACTATTTTGAAATGGGATTACCAGATAGATGGCCAAAGGGATCTGTGACTCCCATACAACTTGATCTAACCTATATAGTTTAGGGATAGAACATCAGGGATTGGCTAGTACGGTTTCTGGGAGTTCATTTTTTACTGAGAAACTATTTATTGAGGATTCCTAGCTCCCATAATGCCATATGAATTGGAGGACAGGTAGGAAAGATTCGTAAGTGTTAATCAAAATGGTTGCTTTATACATTCCTTGGTTCCAGAAAGTCAGTCAATCTTCATGCAGTTGGAATCTGTTCCCTTTTGCAAGTTAGTTTTTGTTTGTCAATTTAATTTAGCATACATTGCTGGAGCACCTCTCGTTAAAATTTAAGGCTGGAGAGAAGAGGTCACATTGAAAGTCAGTAACAGCTGTGGGACCTGGCCTAATCCAAAACAAAACCCCAGTAGAGAAAAATGACAGATGTGGGGAAAAAAAGAGACCATTTCCATGGTTGAATTAGTATTACGTTTGTACTAATGTAGGTGACCCTGTGTTTAATAAACAATACTATTGGCCCCTTTCTTGATTAATTTCATTTTTGCTTGAAAATACGCATCCCATTTTGGAGACCTCAACCCCTAGTCTTGTCCCTTTGTAAATGACACTACCATCTATATCTTTTAATGATTTTTTTTTAAAAAAAGCTTTTAAAAAAAGAAGCAAGATATTAGTTAAACTGCTTATAGTTAATGATAAACTGTGAGGACATCTGAGTTGCCTTTATGTTTGGGGTAACACTATGCTTCCAAATGAGAAGTTTGCCCTTTGGTTCAGAAGAACACCAGAATGATCGCCAGTTATTATATAATTGAAAAGCTTCATCTGGGCATCTCACAATTAACTGTTTTTCTAATTAAGCAACAAGGAATGCAGCTGAGTACTCACACCAATAAAATTCAATTCGCTGATGGAAGTTCATTTGTTCAGTCACCCTCTTCTCTCTGTTTTGTTTTGTTTTTCTACTTAAATGCTATAATTAAATGATTCCTTCAAGGTATCTGTCTATACATCAGAAAATGAGAAATGAGTGAACTGAGTACGTTCATATTTAATTCAGGGCTAACTCCAAAGATCAGAAATTTGACTAAACCATGTGGAGAATATATTGAGATTATTGAGAAATAAGTTACACACTAAAAAATATGGTCGTCTCATTCAACAATACTAAAAAAATGGAACATAAAATCGTTTCCAGAATGCCTGTAAATTCACACAGTAATCACACTTTTAAATTTAATGTAGGACCATGGGTAAAGAACTGAAAGGAACCTCAGAGACCTCAATACCCTCATTTTACAGATGAAGAAACTGCAATGAAAAGTGAAGTGATTTGTCTGAGATTACTCTGGCAATAAAATGAAAAACCAAGATTCAAAATCACGGCATGTGATCATTGATCATCCAATACTGAATTTACAGAGGAAGAAATAGTCGGGGAGGTCCAAAGTCACACACGTGATATATATCAGAGGTGATGTTTGAACCCAGGTCCCCTGACTCCAAAACTTGTGCTTTTTCTACTTTATCGCACAAGCCATGAAAGTTGAGGCACTGGACTCAAGGAAAAAGCATTATTTTTTAAATTCACGGATAGGGAAGAACAATTCAAGTTTAGCATAGTTCCTGGAACATAAAAGGCACGTAATAAATGCATATGGACTGGCTGACAACAAACAATTGTTGTGAAAAAGTCCAGGGGATTCTTGTGCTCAATATGAATAAACAGTGGCTGCATTTATAAATATGGAGTATCCTGGACAAAGGAGGCAATTGGCTTACTGGATTATATCTGGTAGGTGGTGCAGTGAATAGAGTGCCTGGCCTGGACTCTGGAAGACTCATCTTCCTGATTCAAATCCATCCTCAGATACACTTAGCTTTGTGACCCTGAGCAAGTCACTTAAACCTGTTTGCCTCAGTTTCCTCATCTGTAAAATGAGCTAGAGAAGGAAATAGTAAACCACTCCAGAATCTTTGCCAAGAAAACCCCAAATGGGGCCATGAAGAGTCAGACACAACTAACAGAGTTAACAGCAACAACTACATCTGGAGTATTTTGTACTCAATTTAGGATGATACATTTTACCAGAAATATTGGCAAAGAAGGACCGAGAGGAAGTGTAGCTGTGATAGTGAGAAGTCTGGGAACCAGATAATATGAAACTGGGATTGTTTGTCCTAGAGAAGAGAAGGCATAAATACAGTTGTCCAGGGTTTGAGGAAAGTCAAGCAATGCAGACAGAAGAGTACCCGGCCTACAGTCAAGAGGATCTGAGTTTAAACCCAGTCTCAGACACTTACTACCCGTGTGAGCCTGGGCAAGTGACTCAGCCTCAGTTTCTTCTTCTGTAAAATGGCAATAGTAATACCTACCTCTCCCAGGATTGCTGTGAGGACCAGACGAGATCATAATTGTAAAGCACTTAGCACAGCGACAGACAAATAATGGGTGCTATATAAATGTTAGCTGGTAGTCCTTTTAGTATTATTGTGGGAGAAGGGTTGTATTTCCTCTGTAAAAGCTCCAGAGAGTAGAATCAGAAACCATGTAAGTGGCCATTATAGGCAACTAGATCTCAGCACCAGATAAGGAAGCACTTCCTAACAATGAGAGAAGTCAGAAAAATGGGAATGACCCATCTCGGAATGGAGTCAGATGCCCATCACTAGAAATTTCCAAGCCTTAGTGAAAACCTCTCATAGAGGGCATTCCTGCCTGGGGTCAAGGAGTGCGTTTAAAGGTTTTGTAAAGCCCCTTTCAATGACAATATTGCATGATCCTATGAAATTACCTTTTCTTCTTCCTTAGAGGAGGAGAGACTAAACCTATGATTTCACAAGTGTATTTCATAGGAGTTCCCGGTGAGGATCTTCCTTTCCCCTCTACTGTTGTAGGTAGCTACCTTCTTTGCACCTTAGAATCTTTGGAGAGGTACCTAGAGCCCTGAGAGTTTAAGTGATTTTCCTAAGGTCACACAGCCCACCTGACGGTGGCAAAACTTAAAAACTAGGTATTCCTAACTCTAAAACCAGATATACTACCTCTCATTTGATTATAATTAAGAAAAATGATTGCACAACAGCAGGCATCTATAAAATGTGTGTTCAGAAAATAGGAAGGAACAAATGCTGATTTCCCTGGTGTAGTGGTGGGAGTAGTAATAGCAGTAGTAGTAGTAGTAGCAGCAGTAGTAGTAGTAGTAGTAGTAGTAGTAGTTGTTGTAGTAGTTGTAGTAGTAGCAGCAGCAACAGCAACAGCAACATCACTTACATAGCACTTTAAAGTTTGCAGAGCATTTAATAGCCATAGGATATCTGAAAAGAATCATAACAAAATTTTAATCTATCAAAGTGTTAAATTGCAGCTAGGCATTTGAGATACCCTGAATTATCTCATTTGGTTTGATCCTCATAACAGCTCTGTGAAGTTAGTACTATTATTATCCCTACTTTACATATGAGGGAACTGAGCCTAAGTGTTTATGTGGCATGGCTTGGATCATACAACCAATAGGTATCATAAGCAGGATTTGAACCCAGGCCTTTCTAGCTCTGAAGCAAGCTCTCTAGAAATTACAACAGACTGCCTGCCTCTCACTTTCTTAGTTAGGTAACCTGCAGTCCCTAAGCCCATTGATATGGGACTTTCTCCTCTTCGGTGGAGATCAAGCCTATCTAATGGCCCTACAGATTGATCTCTACTAATGAGGACAGAGTCTCATTGGACTCTGGGACTCTGGTTATATATATATAAGAAACATTAATTACATAGAAACAGGAATGAATAAATGGCAAAGCCCTCTAGTATCTTTACCAAGAAAGCCCCAGTGACATTTATCATGGCAGCAGGTAGGTGGCGCCGAAATGTATACGGGCCTGGGGTCAGGAAGACCTGAGTTCAAATCCAGCCCCAGCCACTTACTAGCTGCATGTCTGTGGGCAAGTCACTTAACCATGGGAAACCATAAGGAGTCAGTGCACATTCCACTGGGGAGAAGATTCATGCTGGAGAGGAGTGCAAGATAACATTGAAAAGGTTAAGTTGGGGACAGACCCTGTGACTTTAGCAGCACCTAGGCAATGGGACAGCTAGGTGGCACACTGAATAGAGCACTGGGCTTGGAATCAGAAAGTCTCATCTTAATGAGTTCAAATCTGATCTCAGATACTAGCTGTGTGACCCTGGGCAAGCCCCTTCACCCTGTTTGCCTCAGTTAGGGCACCTAGATGGCACAGTGGATAGAGTGCTAGACCTGAAGTCAGGAAGACTCATCTTCATGAGTTTAAATCCAGCCTCAGACACTTATTAGCTGTCTGACTATGCATAACCCTGTTTGCCTCAGTGTCTTCATTGATAAAATGAGTTGGAGAAGGAAATGGCAAACCGCTCCAATGTTCTTTGCCAAGAAAACCCAAGATGGGGTCATGACGAGTCAAACACAATTGAAAAGACTGAACAACAAAAACAAGAGACATGGCCTTACTTGACCCAAAGCAGTGCTTTATCCTAAGAATCATCTGTATAAATGCATTTTGGGATTGCAAATTAATAGGCCCCACAGAGCAGTGGACTACATCATAGACAGACAACCTATGCGGGAGGCACCCATTTATTCTTTACCCAGGCACAAATCAATGAAGGCTTCTCTTCCTAATAAGACTGTTGGGGTAGTGCCAGGTAGTTCATGGCAGATATATTCATTGTTTATTAAATTCTTTGCCAGTTTTCGAGGCCACTTTATAACATGCTGGTTTCATAGACCCCCAAAGTGTTTCAGGAAGAAAAAGAAGTGGCTCCTCAGTGGTATGCTGGTAAATTTTCAACAACAGACTCTACAGAAAAGAAAATCATCCAAGACACACTTCTAGGTTTAATTTGTGTTATTAATATTTTCTCCATCACTTTCTTGACTCTAGACCATAAAAGAGAAAACAATAAATTGAGCTCTGATTTGTGGCATTTGTTGATTTCCAATATGTAAATAACTCAACATGAAAATTCTACAATTGGCTTTTTTTTTTTTTGCTTTTTGGAGGGGGAAAGGCAGAGTAATTAGGGTTAAGTGACTTGCCCAAGGTCACACAGCTAGCAATGTTAAGTCTCTGAGGCTGAATTTGAACTCAGGTCCTCCTGACTCCAGGGCCAGTGCTCTATTCACTGTGCCACCTACCCATCCTACACCTGGCTTTTGAAAGCTGGTTCAAGCTGGCTCCAGCTCACCCCTGCTCCTCCTTTACTTCAGATGCCTGGGTCATCAAATCATAAGTCCAGAGCTAGAGAGTACCTTAGAGGCAGTTTGGTTCAACATCTTCATTTTATAGATGATGATACTGAAGCCCAAGGAGGCTTAATGACTTAGCCCAAGACTTAAATAGATAGTGGGGTAGCTAGATAGAGTGTGGGGCCTGGAGTCAAGAAGACTCCTTTTCCTGAGTTCAAATCTGGTCTCAGATACCTAGTAGCTGTGTGACCTAGGGCAAGTCACTTACTCCTGTTTGCCTCAGTTTCCTTATCTGTAAAATGAGCAAGAGAAAGAAATGGCACACAACTCCAGTATCTTTGCCAAGAAAACCCCAGAAAGGGGTTGCAAGGAGTTAGACACTACTGAAAACAACTAAATAACAAAGATAATAAGCATCAGAAATTGATTGTTGTGCTAGCCACACCAAGAGCGGTGTTATATCTATTCCAAAATATTGCTAGCAGCACCTTTTGTAGTCTTCCACTTTCCAAACACTAGAGGAAACAGAAAATCTGGCAAAGAAAGAATCCAATGTCTAATAGTTCCTGAGCTGTCTCTTTGCATCTACTTTTAGATAGTGTAACTCATTTTTCACTTTCCCTGACAGTAGAAAGAATCTATTTCCTGTGGATATCTGCTGAGGCTTGGATTACTTCATCTGTGTCCATCACTGAATATGCTCTAAACTTTTACTAGCAATAGAATCAATCAATTCAACTCAGTGCAATTCAACAAAATTAGTTGCCTGCTACGTGCATAATGTTGTAAGTTTAAGTTCAGTGGTGAAAATTTAAGGTCTAGGGACCACAGAATGGATACCATAATGACAGTATTAGAATGGAATATAATTATTCTATTAGAAATGCAGTTTCATATATAATCTTATACTAAGTTTTGGAAGTGCTTGTTTTATTCCTTAAATAAAACAGTAAATAAATAAAAATTTAAAAAAACAAGAAATGATGAAGTAGGAGAAAAATGGGAAGGTTTATATGAATAGTACAGAGTATAATAAGCAGACTCTAAAGAACAATATATACTATGACCATAATAATGTAAATGAGATGATCATTGGGAAGAAGTCAAGGCTCTAAGGAGATGAAAAATCAAAGACCCACAAGAAGAGATCATGGAAAATACCTCCCTTTTGCTTAGTAGAGACTTGGGGAACTAGGAGGGCAGAATGTCACATCCATTGGCAGATGCTTCCCAGGTGTCTGTGCTTAAGCTTTCTTCTTTGTTATATGCCACATAAAAACTTAGCCTCGGTTTCCTCTTCTGTAAAACAGCGATAACTTTGTTTCCTTGTGATTGGAATGGGAAGGGGGGAAGAAAAGTCTGTGATGCAAAGACAAAAATCATCAATAAAAGCATGTTTTTCTTTTTAAAGAAAGAAGATGACCATCTGCAAATAGATACTTCTTTTAAAAAAAAATTAATGAGGATTACATTTTAATCTTTTACAACTGAAAATGGAGGCTCCCACTAGCCATTAGTAGTAGTAGTTTCATCTAGATCTTTTAACTTGTTTCCAGAACTCAGAAACCAATCCCTCTATAAAAGAGCTAGGAGTCTGAGGAATTAAACTTGCAATGAGGTACACCTCAAGGTGCTCCCTTGATGCTACTTAGTGCCCAGACCCCTATGCTTATATACAGCCTTAGGCTGTTTTTGAGTAATGTTGGAATGGCGAATTCTGGGAATTTTTTTTAAAGGGCATTGTTCACAACCAGGCTAAGTTCATCACTCAATTCTGAAAGGGACAACTGTGGAAACCTCACTTTTTGAATCCCGAAACTTCTTGAGAATGGCATTTTTCTCCCTGTTTCAATGCATTTGTTTGTATTTATCCGAAAACAACACAGTGGTGGCTTATTTCAGTGACAATCAAAACTGAAGTTTCTAAAGGGTCCAGATTCCAGGGAGAGAGAGCTCTATTGTAGTGCTTGGTCCACATGCTTGACTCCTTTGAGAGGAAATTAATGACTTTGGAGACTGACATCTCTGGAGTCCATGAGAAATGGGTAATTTCCTATTTTAGCAAATCAGAAAAAAAAATGCCTCTGTGCAATGACTCCTACCTTTGCAAAAAAGAAAGGAAGAAAGAAAAAGAAAGAAAGAGAAAAAGAAAGAAAGAGGAGTTTTTGATTACCTAAATATCTGTTTTGTTCAGCATTGTAATAAATTATTTAACACTAATTAAATGGTCAACATGTTCTAGTTGCACCAGAAAGCATATGGAAAGATGGAATACACTCAGAGAGCTTATAAATACTGTATTTGCTTTATTATTGTGTGTGAGGTGCAGCATAAGAAGTTGGAGCTGAACAGAAACAAGAGGGTGAAGAGGTACAGAAATTCAAAAGCAACCGGGATAAAAGCAGTGTTTGGGAGAGCTAAGAGGCTATGGGTGAGGAAAAAGACAGAGTGAGAAGGTAACATCTGGAGAGGAATAACAAAAATCCCAGGATTTGAATATTTGAATATTTAAATTTTCTTCCTTTAAAAGACAAGCTTTTCCCAGCTGCCAGGTGGCCAGGGAAACAGTTTCTGGGCAGGTGTGATGAGAACGTCAAATCCACTCCTATTTTTCTCTTAGAAGCAAGGAAGGGATTTTGAGGGGGGAGGAAAACTTGCTTTGGTATCTTTCTCCAGTCACATTACTTTTTAACCTTTACAATCAGGTAGCCTATGTGAAATGGCTGGTTTTCAAAACCTTGCTTTAGAGAGCTGTGAGGAATCTCATTTTGCATTTGATGACACTGTAGCAATGAGAAGTCACAGCCGTAAAGCCCGACCAGAGTTCTTGAGCTTCTGACTCATAGTCTAATCTATTGCTGCCTCCTGTGAATATGAATGAAGGAGCCCCTTGTTCCTTCCTAGCTCTGGAGGCACAATGGAATGTTTACATTTGCTGGGGACAGATTGTTTATTCTTTTCATTATTTGTTATAGTAGAAACCTTTGCTTTTTCTCTCCCCTCCACGCCCCCCCCCCCCAAATAT
>JAQQSU010011646.1:0-12117 GCA_028627135.1 Pseudochirops cupreus
AAAAAACCAGAACTGAAAAGAAAGTTTGACACTCCAGCACAAGAAGCATGAGAAGACAAACATGGAAAAGAAATCATAAGGTACCTATCAAAGATGAACTATTTACATGACAACATGGAAAAGTGACAATTGTAACTGTTGAATCAGCACAGTGTCATGCACACAATATTTGTCTAATAAATATATGTTGGATCAAATGAAATTGATAGTTATGTACAGGATTCCCTCATGAAGGAAGTCTTGTGTTCCCTGGGAACAAGATATATGTATGTATGTATGTATATATATATATATATATATATATATATATATGTATATGTATATGTATATGTATATGTATATACATATATGTATATGTATATATATGTACATATATGTGTGTGTGTATGTGTCTATATGTTTGTGTATATATATATGTATATGGACAAATTGAAAGGGCATTATTAGAGAACTGTAACTTGATATATTGGGAATTACACTGCAAGCATTGTGACAGAAAGGTTCCATATTCTTAGTAAATATTACTCATTTTCTACTAATCTCTCTGCACTGAGCACTCTACACTCCACAGTCACAGTGAGTCAATCACTAGTCACTTTGGAGACAATGAATGTTCACTTGAACAGCTTTTAATTTTGACTGAACTCCTGATTTTTTTTTCTCTGTGATGCCAGGAGACACCCCTACTTATTTCTAAGTTGTCTTCTTCCTATGATATGTGACTTTTGAAATTTTTAATAATAGAAAAGGGCTTTCTAGTACACACTGGCCACCAAAGAGCAATGCTCTATTTTGCATTTCAACAAAATGAGAGACTTCCCATCCTCTCTGCATATCCTCAGCTGGGTAATGGAACACAAATGCATAATGGGAGAAGTTTTACTGGGAATTATACTATCCAACTTTGGTGTAAATTTTTAAGGGGCTTCAAAAGTGCCTCGAAGATTTGTGAGGTCCCTTCACTGACACCAGTAGCGTTTATGTAGTTTTTCGTTTGTCCCTCTCCTTCCTTGCCCTGGTTCAAGATGGAACTGAAGACAGAATAACAGTCATATAGGTCACGTGGCAGAGAGCTGGATTCCAACTACAGAATCATTGCCATGTCTATTTAACAAATATGGCCTCTGCCAAGGCCTATCTTTAACGTCTTGCAGGAGTGGTCAAGTTCTTGCCTGCTACTAAGTAGAAATATTTGCCACTGCCACTTAACAACAATCTTATTCTGGGATAGAGGTGCTTTGAAGTCTACTGGGATTTATTTTCCCTACTCTTAGCTTACATATATTTAGTTTTAATAACCACTTAAAAATTTGTAGTTTAAAAATATTAGTATCAATTAACCAATCGATCAACAAACTTTACATTTAAATGGAGGAGAGAGCATATGCCCATAAAATATCAACAGAATACAAAATGAATACAAAGCAGTTTTTGGAGGGCATGTGTTAGTATTCAGGAGGGTCAGGAAAGGCTTCGTGTAGAAGTTAGCAAGCATAACACCAACAGCAGCATTTTGTAGCACTTAGGATTGGCCAAGTACTTTATTTATGCTCATGCCATTTGATCTTCACCACCTTGAAAGCTGGTACTATTATTACTCCCATTTTACACATAAGTAAAATTCTAGTAGGCTGGAACTACAAGCTCTTTGTACAAAACATTAAATGTGCATTTCTTCCTGCACAGCAGCTAGTGAACAGATAAATTAAATATGACTTTTAGTAGGATTGTTGTATCTTTATCCCTGGGGAAAAGTAACAGGAATTCCAAATTTCCTTTGAACACATCAGCATCTTTAGTGCAACAGCGAATCAATCCAACTCCTACAAGACAGTTTTGGAACCATTTGGTAATGTCAGATTGGACCACATTTAACATATCCCAGAATGATTAGGAGACAATCTTGTTTTAAAACTCATGAAGAAAGATATTTTTATAATCTGTGTAACCTATTTCAATGTTTAATAACCTCTTCTGTTGGAGACATTCTTAGGTCTAAGCCAGTTCCTTTAAGTTTTAATTTAATATCATTGGCTTGATTGGGTCCAAGATGGAAAATGGTTAGGAACTATTCAAAGGCAAAATTAGTTTTTTTTCTTGCTTCTCAGATTCACTTTCCCCAAAGCAAATGATCAAAGGTGATTTTTAAAAAATGCCTTATGTCTCAAAATGTTCACTATATTTCAGACCTTCTTTTTAAAACCCTCTCCATATTTTCTATATTGCTCCTGAGTTTTGAAGCAGGAAACTGTGCATAATATGTTAGCAAAATTTGACTCTGAGGCAAAGTAGATGGACAGCCCAAGGGTTGCACTCGTACTCAAGGAAGGTTATGAGACTTTGAAATAGGCCTTCAGTGCAGTGAGTAGAAGAACCTCTAGGGAGAATTGATGGGAGAATATGGATGAGAGGAGGCATAGATGGGTGGTAATCTGGGTAGTTGAGGGGGTACCCACATAACAGAGATCTACTTCTACTAAAGTAGAAGAAAACATCTAAGTTGGTTTGAAGTTTGACTCTTATACTTCCTAGCTGTGTGACCTTGGAAATATAGCAGGAGATTATAGTAGAAAGCATAGTGCTATCTGAAGTAGCAAGATACCCTGAGGAAAATGCAGTCGGCAGCTATCGCCTCAATTACCACCTCTACTCAAACCCTAATAGGGAAAATCTATAATTCTGAACTGAAAAACCTTTGTAAAAGAGTGCCCTAAAGACCTCTGGGTCCTTTTTTCAGCCTGAGCTTCAACAGCCATCATTGAGGGGAACAATCCCTGGGGAGAAAGGCCCCATTTTATTCACAAGTACCAAGACATATAATTGCTGCTGAGGTGTGTAGCTCCAAGAACCTTGGGATGATTAACACTTTCAGATCACACTGGTCCTGCCTCCACTCCAGTCCTCCATTCCATCATCTTGGGAAAATGACACTTGTGACCATATGGCTTAGAAACAGTGTCTATAGGTGGTACACACCCCAGACACCATTTCCAGCTACTGAAAACCGAGAAAAGAAAGATCTTGCCAACAAGGTCCTTGGCATTGTCAAATGGTTCAATATTAGAAACTGATTTGATTTTGTGAGTAGAAGTGACATTAAAGATAATAATTTACCATTTTCATTGTCATTGCCCCCCAAGGACCATGAGTCCTTTCCTTTTGACCTTCAGCTGAAACCTTAGATGTATGGTTTTCCCCATTAGAAGAATTCTGTTTCTTCCAATTCTGGAATTAGAATTCTTCTATTTCTATTTGTAATTCTCATTCCTCTTTGAAAGCAGGGCCTGCCTTATTTTCTGTTTGTATGTTCAGCACTCAGAATATAGTAAGTAATTAACAAATGTTTTTTTCATTTATTCTAGCCAAAAGACATGAGTTAGAATCCCAACTTTGCTGATCTGTATAACTTTTAAATCAGTTTCCTCACCTGTAATACAAGGGGATTGACTGAGATTATTTAGGTGAAGTAGTGAATAGAACAGTTGGCCTGGATACCTAGACACTTACTGTGTGGCCCTAAGCAAATCACTTATCCTTCCGCCTACCTTACTTTCCTCACTGGAAAAATAAAGATAATAATAGAGGAGAGGCTAAGTGGCGCAGTGAATAGAGCACTGGTCAGGAGGACCTGAGTTCAAATCCAGCCTCAGACACTGAACAGAAAACTAGCTGTGTGACCTTGGCCAAGTCACTTAACCCCAACTGCCCTACCTTACCCCCTCTGAAAAGCAATAATAGAACCTGCCTCCCAGAGAGGTTGTGAGGATAAAATGAGATACTTATAAAGTGCTTAGCAGAGTGCCTGGCACATAGTAGGTGCTTAATGAATGCTTGTTTCCTTTCTTTCTTTTTCCAACTCTAAATCCTATGAAGCTAACTTCTCTGAGTCTCAGTTTCTCCAGCTGAAAAACGTAAGGATTGGACCTTAGGAAGACCTCAAAATTCAATTACTGAGACCAGTGCCCAGAAAAGTAACCAAATATTCACCTCCCAACTTGCAAACAGTCAGTTAAAAGTCATTTAGTTCACTTAGAATTAAAAGCATTGGCTCTACTGAGAAGTACTATATCTTTCCACTGTGGCCATTGTTTTTGGTATTCCTGTGATTTCACTGTCGTGAGGAACTCTTGGTATGGAAAAAAAAAATTCCCATGCAAAGCAGCAACACATCGATAGCTGTTTGTTTTAAAGAATTGTCTGTGGCACTGAAAGGTTCAATGATTTGCCCAGTCATGCAAACAGTTTGTACTAGATACAGAACTTGAACCGACCCTCTTTTTGCCTCCAAGACTTGTTTTCTACCTACTCTGCCGTATTTCTGCACATTGAGGACTAACTAATAAATGCATGCATTTGGTCATATAAGTATCTCCATCTGATACATGAAGAAAGTCGGCACAGTGCTCACACTGGCTACTTGAGTTTGCAATTGTCACTGTCCTTTGAACTTCCAGGGGATCAGATAATAGTAAGTAATTCAATGCCTGAGTTTTAGGCTGATGCTGCATGCTTTTTCTTTGTGCATTAAGCTCTTTAAATGTTACAGACGAAAAAATCCCAATGATATGTGGAGATCCAAATCACAAATCTTTTTCAGCTGCTCCAGCAAAGCCAGTAATAGCCCATGAATGATGATGCACGACAGAGGAGTCATTTATTTCCCTAAGAGCTGAAACAAAATGTGTCAGAGAGATGGAATTCTATTTTCTATATTTTGTAGCTGGAGCCTAGACGTGAATGAAGTGATTAGCATTTCTTCTAGCTCCAATATAGGAGTGGGGCTTTATCATTGGCAGGGACACATGTTTACTTCTGTGTCATTTTTCAGGAAGAAATT
The DNA here is from genome assembly GCA_028627135.1 of Pseudochirops cupreus. Taxonomy (NCBI): domain Eukaryota; kingdom Metazoa; phylum Chordata; class Mammalia; order Diprotodontia; family Pseudocheiridae; genus Pseudochirops; species Pseudochirops cupreus. The sequence goes on from JAQQSU010011646.1 coordinate 4,838, forward strand.
CAACATTACAAGAGCATGTCCATGTCATAATATTAGTTCAATAAACAAGCAAACCTTGCCAGCAGCTTATTGGGGATGTTTTTTCCTCCTTAGGAATTCCATCAGGTGCTAAATTGGCAAATTGGTCTTCTATGAACCTGAAAATGGAAAACAAGAAAAAGATCCTGTCATGTAACTGGCCTTACCCCTAAGTGAAGCAGGTAGACACCCACATGATGTGATTTCAGGGAAAATTCAACCTTAGCTCCCAAATAAATTCTGAAACTCTATTATACTAGAGTGGCATATCAGTTAAAAATGCATATCCCTTTTTTTTCTGCCAGTCACTTATGACTGAGAATGAATTGTCAATCCTTTCTTAAGACTGAGCTTTCAAAGTGGAAGATTATAAAAATAAGAAGAGAGAGTACTTGAAGGCGGAATGGCTGTAGACTGGGGAACGCAAAACCCTCACTTACACATGAGGAAAGCTCACATTTTCACCAATAGCTAGTCCTAGTTATGCTAATTTTTGTCCTTATATTTCAGACATAAATAACAAATTAGAGCTGTTTTAGGTTTTTAGTTGAGCCTCCCTGTAAACAGTGATTAATGTTCATACAACCTTCAACAGACGGATATTAAACACTATGTACTGTGCCAGGCCACTGAGTGAAGTACCAAAACAAATAAAGCCCAGTCACTGTCTATAAGGAGCTTATAATCTAGTCAGACCGATAAAATATAGGTAAATAACCAATTCATTCACTCAACAAGCATTTATTAAACACTGCCAGGTAAATGTTTAGATGAGACATGCTCTTTAAAATTCACCTGGGTTTAAAAGTCTACTACTAGGGGCGAAAGACACCAAAATAGGTATTTATAATATGCACCACAATCCTATTAATATATTAGGGAATTGCATAACTAAGTGTTATATAAGGTCCAAGGAGGGTAGGGGGAGGGTGCACATTGCTACTAGCAGGATTGATCATATCAGGATTCATGGAGGAGAGAAAGAGGACTAGAATTCGCATTAAATTGAACAAATGAAGAGGAGAATGGGAGATTTACAATGCACAGGGAACAGTACAAGTAAAAGTAGAGGTGGGAAAGTCTCTGGTATATTCATGGGATAGAGAGTATAACTCTTTAGTTGGAATATATGCAGGATAATAATAAGTCTTGATATGTAGGGTTGGATCCAGATTGCTGAGACTCTTGAATAGTAGGAAAAGTAGTTTAAACCACTCAGGAGACCATAGTGAGACTGTAGATTTTTGAATGGGGATCATGTCTATTCATAAGAAAAAAAAATTCTGGCAGTTGTATGAAGGGCAGATTTGAGTGAGGAATGGAGTTGGGAAAAGCAGTAAGAAGGATATTAGGATGATTGAGATTGGGAGAGGGATGATTGAACTCTATACTAGGATGGTGGCAGTGGGAATAGAGAAGAAGGAATGGATTAAAAAACATTGCAGATATGGAATGAATAGGATTTGAGAACTGCTTTGGGAGTAAGATGTGAAAAGGAAGTGTTGACCAGAACAGTAAGATTTTCAACATGGGATTCTTTATGACTTGTGTGAACCATGGACAGAAATAGTGAAAACATAAATAGGGCAACATAGGGATGAGGTCAAGGGACTGGAGGTTGTGAAAAAAAAAGGAAGAGTCAGTTTAATAAGAGAGGGAAGTTGAGAGAGGTGAATGTATAGTAGATTTTCAAAACTGTGAGTTGGAGCTATTCCAATTCCAAGAGATAGTAAAGCCTGGTGGATGACCATACCAGCTATGGCTGCAGTGATGGGGAAAAGAAAATGATTGGAGTTGAGAAGATGAAGGACATTTTTAGGTTTGGTAGTTAAGAGGTTAATATGAATACTGAAGTTCTTCAGTATAATGGGAAGGAAAGGAATACCACAGTGTCTTACAAAATTATAGAGAAAGTCTAAAGCATAACCTACTCAGAGATATTGACAAGAAGGTGAGGAGGATGTCATATGGAGATTGCATAGACTTAAAAAAAATGAAAAGTCACTGAGGCATGTGATAAACAATAATCTGGAAATGTAATGGGGACCAAGGAGTATGCCCATCCCTCTCTCTGATCTTGAGGCAGCTAGGTGACATGATAAATATACTATTTTGCCTCTGATTAGGAAGAGCCAAGTTCAAATGCGGCTTAGACACTTCACTTTTCCTCTTTCTTTCTCAGTTTCCTTAAGTATGAAATGGGAGTAATAATAGTGTGTACCCTCTAGGGTTGTGAGGATCAAATGAAGTAATATTTGCTTTTTTATTTCTGTATGGCAGGGCATAGTGGTGGTAGCAGTGATGGTGGGAATAGCAAAACAAGAAATTGTCTTCAGTTAAGAATTCTGTATGGAATTTATCATCCTCATAGGAGAGCTAGGTCATAGTTAAAGTTAAGAAGTAAAAGGAATACTTTATCAAAGTCTGAGGTTTGTTGGCAGTACAGCTCAGTGATGCCAGGGGCCTGAACTGGTTCAGAGGGGACCTGGGAAGGACTAAGGCAGACTAGAGTACAATTAAGCTTTTGTGAGGATGTAGAATGGTTTCTTTGCTTGAAGATGAAGAGACTTGATGGTTGGGACTAAAGACCCAGTACAATAAAAGCTAGATTGCCTCAATCCATTCAGGAAGCAGAGTTTAATCAGTAGAGTTCTGTAGAGTTAATATAAATTCATATCTGATAAGTGCTTAAAAGAAAAAGTAATAAAGTGTTATTTTGCTTAAATAACTTAGTGGTATTTTATGTACTTAAGAATGAAAGTTACCATATCATAATTGTGATGTTTTATCGTCCAGGGCTAAAAAAGAATATGAAAATTTTAAATGTTTAAAATTGTATTTGTAAAAATAAAAAGAGGGGGAGAGGTGGAACAATTGCCTTATGTAAAAGAGTAAGCAAAAGTAAGACATGAAATATAACTTCAGAAATAGACCAGATTGAAATTCAGTGCAAGGATATTTGTGATTTATGAGGTGCATTTGATGTGGAAATGTTACCGATTTTAATCCTAACTGATGACATAAACTATTTCTAGCTATTTCAAGGACCATTGCCAGCACTAAATGTGGTGAGGAAACTCATGCAACTCTCAGACACAGACATTTATTAGAATGTGCCCATGACTTTCTCCTTGTATTCTTTCTAACAGGGCTCCATTGTGAATTTGGTCCATAGGTAAATTCCTATCACCTGATGGCATTTTACCATGGCAGTACTATGAAATCAGTTTGGAATTCTTCCATAGACAGATTGCTCTTACCAGGAGAGAATTTGCCATGGAATGATTAAAATAATAATAATAAAAAAGTCAGGTCTGGGGCTCAGTTATCTGGCACTCAAGAGGGTAAAGAGTCTGTAGTAATTGCTGCATATAAATAGTCAATTATACAGAAGGGATGGGTCAAAGAGATTCTTCCCAGGAGGAATGAACTTGGAGATGAGAAAAGAAGAAAGCTTGGAAGTTCTTTGTCTAAGAAATTGAGAAGTGGCCCTCAAAGCAATAACAACAGAGTCCTCAGGGAATTCTTTGCCTTGAAGGTTTGCTAGAAGTTTCCCAGATTTTACAATTATATACAGTGTCTGTGTCACATTCATAGGCACCAGACTTTATCAAATGAATTGCAAATAGCTCAACCTAAGAGGAACATAGGCCATTGTGAGGAATTAAGAAGTTATGCTATCCCCCCTCCCCGTTCATACTTAGGTTTACGGTAAGGATGAAGATAGTATTGCAGGTATGAAGTTTTAAGAAATGTCATTAATATTATATTTATTTATTTTTGTCCACAACTGTGATTTCATCAGTGTTGTGAGTTCCCCAGTGATGAAAGTTTCACTGTCATAGTTCAGCAACTATTAGGCAGCTTGCAGCATTAGAGATTTATCTGTGAGTGTTAGGGAGTTAAGATGCTCAAGGTCACAGTGTCATAGGCAGGACTTGAATCCATTTCCTCCTCACTGATTTCATCTGTCAAGATTCTCCTCCTTTAGCAAAATTCAATGCCAGCTGGGTGGTACAGTGGATAAAGTGTGGAACTCCAAATTGTCAAGACTTGAGTTCAAATCCTGCCTCACTCACCTAACTATATGATCCTGTCAGTCAAGCCAATTAACTGCTGCCTGCCTCAGTTGCCTCATCGGCAAAATGTGGATAATAATAATAATGCCTTCTTCCCAAGGTTGTTGTGAAGGTAATCTGAGATAACAGTTGAAAAACTCCTTACAAACCTTAAAGTGCCATATAAATAAACACTAGTATGAAATACTAATTTATTTAATAATTTAAGATTAATAATGCACTTTATACGCATTATGTGTTTAGATGAGGTATTATTCTGAGCGAATGGAGGTGCTGAGAGTTCAAGTGATTTGTCCACCTAGCTAGTGAGTAATTAGGTATGATGGTAGTATCTAGATAAGAATACAAGTAAATTACACAATTATATCCAAGGGCACAAATTATAGTCAACTTTATACTATGTGTTCAGTGTGAAAAAATTATTTTAATGTCTATACATCAAGGCTGTATGTTGGTGTGGCTCTGACACATGTAGTCAGTCAACTCTCATATCTTAAGCACCTATTATGTGCCAGGTACTAAGTAAGGTAAGTGCTAAAGTTATAAATAAATGCAAAAAACCCCAACCCAATTTCTAATCTTATAGAGCTCATAGTTTAATAAGGAGGACAACATTTAGACTAAGTACAAATAAGATATAAGTACTAAAAGTAAGTTCTAATATAGGACTAAGTACAAGTAATTAAGATATATAGGATAAATTGGAGATATTCTAAGAAGAAGGGAATTAAGATTAATTAAAATATATAACATCTCAACATTCCATAATTTATTTTTTTGTGAGTTGCCTGATGCTCAAAAAGTTTAATGGCTTGCCTGTGATCATATAGCTATTGAAGAGAATGATTTTTAATCCTAGTCTTTCTGACTCCAAGTTAAGTATACTGTCCACTATCAAAAACAAATTATTTTAATCGTAGATAAGTCCTCAGAAATGATAGACGTGCTTGTGTAGCAAAATTCTATTAGGATCCTGAATCTGGGAGGGAAGGGTGAGATTATCTGTCCACCCAAACTCAGCTCAAACAGAAAAACTCAGCATGGACCAAAATCCCTCCAAACAAAAACAAAAACCTGAGCACATGTTAATTATGCATCTTCAGATTCAAAATAACTAGGAAAAGCAATTAGAAAATCTTGGCTGGGGAGAAAGAATTGGGATTCATTGTAAATTTATTATCAGTAAAGCTGGTACTTCTTCAGAGAAAAGGGCAAAAATGACCTTCCTCTGTCACTGCATAATGATGATCAAAGTGTAAACATAGTGAAAACTAGCACCATTACCCAAGAAATTTGACACTTCTTTATCCCCAGATAGCAACTGTCTAAACAGGCCTCCGTCCCTTTAAATCCAAGAAAAATCTACAAAAAAGCTGACTGTGCTAAAGAGTGGTAGTCAAGGTCAGTGGCAAGCTTCCTTCAGACCCCATTGGTTCTTGGCCATCCTTTCCTCTGGGTTGCTGAGAAAGTTTCTGAGCTAACGTCAGATACCTAATAATAGCAAAGAGGAATATCACCGGTTGCTGTATTTATCTATCCACTTGAGATTCAGGCTCTGAATGGATGACTTCTTTTTTTTTTAGTGCAAGTGAAATTTCCAAAATAGCCTTATAAAACTTTAATGTAATAAAGAATGCCTGATATAATTCTTCTATCTCTGCAGATACAGATAACGTTCTTTGCAGCAGTATCTCTCTCTCTCTCTCTCTTTCTCTCTCTCTTTCTCTCTCCCCCCCCTTTTCTCTCTCTCTCTGTAGGAACTATCAGATTGATTCTTTTCCTGATGTCCCAGAAAAGTGAACCTATGCCCTAGACTTTTGCCCTTTAATACCCCCATAGCTATAAGCATTGTGGAGAGATAACTCACTCAAGTTAGATGCCAAGTAGCATAAATTATAAGCTATGGAATAATTTTAACTATGCTTCTGTAGGTCCTGATCCAAGTTGTTCTTTTTTCTATGCTACTCTTCTGATCAGTTCATAAAGAATGTAACATTGTCAGGGCAGAGTCAAGATGGAAGCGTACAAGCAGCAAAACTCTGCAGCTCTCTCCGTAACCACCTCCAATACCTATAAAATATGACTCTAAACAAATCTCAGAGCTCCATAACTCATAAAATGACAGAGAAAGAAGGCCCCTGCTGAAGGCAGTCTGGCAGGCAGACAGGAAAGGGTTCATTGCAGCACGCTGGGAGCACAGACCAGCACCACATGAACCTGTGGCTGGAGCCCTAGGGCCACCAGAACAAACCATGGCTGGAGCATGAATCATCAGCAGCTGTGGCATTTTCCAGAACTGCCAACCCATAAGAAACAAGGACTAAGTGAAAGGTCAGTGGAACTTGGATAAATTCTGGGGAGAGGGTCTGGCCGACTGCTCTAGGGCTAGAAGCAGTCTGAAGCAGAGGCCCTGCAGCCACCTCCATGTACGTAAAGGAAGCAAAGGAAACCCAGCAATGCAAATTTAGATTCTTTTTTTGGGGACAAAAGGGGTCAAAGCATAGAACAGGAGGAAGACAACACAGTCAGAACTCCTACACTAAAAGCTTCCAAAAAAATGTAGATTGGTCTTAAGAAGGATTTTGAAAACCAAAGAAGAGAAGTGAAGGAAAAATTGGGAAGAGAACTAAGAATGATGCAAGAAAATCATGAAAAGAGAGTCAACAACCTGACTGAAGAAAATAACACCTTAAAAAACAGATTAACTCAAATGGCAGCAGAGGCCCAAAAAGCCAATGAGGAGAAGAATGCCTTAAAAAATCAAATTTGCCCAATGGAAAAAGAATCTCAAAACTTTCTGAAGAGAATAATTCCTTCAGAATTAGAGTGGAGCAAATGGAAGCAAATGACTTTATGAGAAATCAAGATACTATCAAACAGATCCAAACAAATGAAAAAAATAGAAAGCAATGTGAAATATCTCTTTGAAAAAAACCACTGACCTGGAAAATAGATCCAGGAGGGAATATTTAAAAATTACTGGACTACCAGAAAGCCATGATCAAAAAAAGAACCTAGAAAGCATCCTTGAAGAAATTCTCAAGGAAAATTGCCCTGATATTTTAGAACCAGAGTGCAAAATAGAACTTGGAAGAATTCACTGATCACCTCTTGAAAAAGATCCCCAAAAGAAAACTCCTAGGAAGGTTATAGCCAGATCAAGGAGCAAATATGACAAGCCGC
>JAQQSU010011647.1:0-12117 GCA_028627135.1 Pseudochirops cupreus
AAAAAAAAAAATCAAAGAGAGGGTTCAGGTGAAAAGACCAGGCCATTTAAAAAGAATATTAGTGGTGCTCTTGAACAATAGTTTCTTTGGAGTGGAAAGAGGGGAAATCCAATGATATCTGAAGTAGGAGAGAGATGGCCAAAAGTCAGATGACAGGAAATTTAGAACAAAGCTGGAGAGGAAGGAGAAGTTGAAAATGAGGCATTAGGTGATAGGCATGGATAGGACAGGTGCTAGCTTATTGAGAACTGGAGTGATTTTAGAAATAAGGATGCAGTGAAAATAGAGTAGTTGAGGATGAAAGCAAATGTGACTTACACAAGCCTTTGTTTTCAAGGAAGTGAGTAGGAAGTGAATTCTTGTCTCAGGTGGTGTGGCCAGCACAGTTTATATAACATGGCCCTCTGTTTGAAAGAAATAGGCCACAGCTACCAAGTTAGTGCCTAAAGAGAAATTGTTTATATCTTCATGAGATAAGAGTTTGATTTTTCAGTTACACCCTTTCTGCAGATAAGCCCTAAGCTGAAGAACAACAAAATCAAAGGAGATTAGGGTAATACATTTACTCTTCTTTGGCTGTCCACTCATTTTACGTCCAAGAAGAAATAACACACACTTTTATTTGGGGAATTCTAACTGCTCAATAACTTAAAAGCAGATACTATGAAGATAAATCTGTATATTTTAAATATTATAAAAAATATTGAATTAAATTAAGATTTAGCACCTACACTTAGTATACTTTAAGGCACAACATTTGCACAGAAGTTTAAAACTAAGGGATTTCCTATTGGATCAATCAAAGACAAAGTATTTGCACACTCCTTCATTCTTTCTTCATACCAAGATTCCTTCCACTACATCCTTTTAAAGCTACAGTATTGGACCAGGTGACAGGCACTTGAACAGTGTCTCTGACCAAGTGAGCATACATCAAGATTGAACATGATGAGTGTGAGTGTCTTTTCCCCCAACCTCATTACCTCTACCCATTTTAGTCATGCATAGTGAATGTGTGTGTGTGTGTGTGTGTGTGTGTGTGTGTCCCAGAAAATGGTAGATAGATGATGATATAGTTGAGATAGCAACTTAAGCTGTCCTACCATTTCCCTCAAAACAACTTTATAAGAAGATGCTAAATTGAATTCTTGAGTGGACAGTGAACAAAAAGTCATTGTTCAAGTCAAGACAACTTAGGATGTTGGAAGGAAAGGTTTGTGACAGTGTTGGGGGCTTGTCTGGAGCACACCAGAGCTGAACAGAAAATTTGATATTTAAACACAAGATCAAGAGGAGAATAAAAAGGTAAGCATGAAAGAGAAGCCATGAGGACTTAATGAAGTCAATGACAATGAAAGTACCCCATCGTAAAGAAAACCATGGCATTAATTACTGAATAAAAGTTCTTGACATTCTCAACCAAAACAGGAAATATTTCAAGGAAGAAACCTTTATTGTTAGAGTGTTTCTATGTGATATACACTTAACTCTACAGTCTATTGTGTGTCCCCTTTTCCCTTTGGGAGAAATATTGTACAGATAGAATCAACAGCCTTTGATAACTGTGTGGTAGTGTTGGTAAATGCTGGGCTTAGAATCAGGAAGACCTGACTATAAATCCTGCCTCATTCTCTCATTGGCTATGTAAGCCTGGACAAGCCAATTAAACTCTCAGTTTCCACATTCACAAAATGGTGATAATCATACCACCTATTTCACAGCATTTTGTGAGGATCAAAGAAGATAATATCTACAAGGTGCTATGTGTGTTAATCACTTACAACAGAATTCACATTTTCTGCTGTCATTGAATTGTCATATTAATGATTGTCATATGTCTTACTTGGAGCTCCTCATTTATGGGAAAAGTTGTATGATTTGGCCAAATGAGACTATGGGCAGCCTTGGAGCCCCCCAGCTTTGAAAAACTCAGATGTTGGTGCTTCTCTCTCTGGTATATAACTATGTATGTATCTAATGGTCAGACAATTAGAAGCCCTGTCTGCTGTTCTGTTGAATGGTGTTATTTTCTCTGTCTGTATTTTTTTATCTGCTTTATAATTTCTATTTTTATTTCCGAATTTCAGGCTGCTGACTTTTCCCCTTAACTAAGTGAATGATACATATGTTTGAGTAATGTAAGATTGTTAACCCTTTTTTGAGTTGCTATCCTTTAGAAAAGCAGATCAAAGAAGCTGTTCAAGCAACCCTCCTGGTATGCTAGAGTGCTTGCTGTTACAACATGGTGGTCAGAAGAAGTACTATAAGGACACTCTCTCAAGAACTCTGAATTGATTTTGTAACATGTGAGACATCGGCACAGTAGCACACAGCATGGTGTGTCCAAATCAGAGAAGGTGCTATGCTCTATGAGCAAAGCAGAATTGAAACAACTCAAAGGAAATGCAGGATATGCAAATTTGGAGAATCCATCTGAAATGTTCATGTGGACTATTTGTGCCCGACCTGTGGTATAGCATTCTGAGCTCATATTGGTTTGATCAGTCACAGTCAGACACATTCATTCTGGTCCTCCTTGAGAATGAAGGACAACAAGCAAGCAACCAACCAACCAAGTGCAACCCAACCAGATTAAAATGAAATTGGAAAATATTTAACCAAATGAAGAAAAATACATTAAAACACAGTTAACATTACATTTTAAAACTAATTTAGTGGAGTCCCATAGGGATCTTGTATACAGATTAATGGCTTTCATTTCTCTTTGAGTTTAACACCACTCTTCTTTACCATACTGTATCCTTAATATATTTCTAAACAATTCCAATATTTCTACTCCGTTGATCATCTAAAAGTATCTATTCCATCTCAATTATTGCAAGTCAAAATACACATAATGATAAAAAAAAATTCACTACATATTGGATTTCTTTTTGAAGGACTAAACAATTAAGATCAAGCACTTCTGTATAAAAATAGGGAACGTGACAAAAGTAAATATATTCTAAATGGTAAAGATAGATGTGTATTTATATGATTAATATGTTCATGTCCCCAATAATTCTGGGTTTCAAGAAGTCACGCCAATTTATAATAGAAACTAATCAACATAAGATGTCTTGCACTTAGATAAATTTAATTACAGATTTAATTAATATCATATACTGAGTGTATTGAATATTATGTGGAGTATTAGAATTTAATAAAATATAATTCAATAAATAATAAGATCCTGAATTCATAGTTAAGAAAAGAGTAACTCATTAATTCACTTAATATTTAGAGTATATATTCTATATGTAAGATAATGATGATAAAGCAATTAATAATAATAATAGTGCAGTGCTTTAATGTTTGCAAAATCCTAAACATGTTAGTCCATTTGATCCTCATGACAACCCTGTTAGGAAGGTGCTATTCTTATCCCCATTTAACAGATGAGGAAACTGAATCCAGGAGCAATTTAATCACTTGCCCGGGGTGACACAACTAAGAAACATCTGTTGACTCCTAGATTTCCCTAATTCTAAATCGAGTGGTGTTTTTTTTTTCCTCATTGACCCATATCTCCCAGCTAGAAGTTAATCAATATAAAGGTTGAAGCAAACTTGCCAGCCTAAAATGTCAACTTACCAGCCTCTGCATAAATCCTGATGATTTGGTCTGGTGAAGCACAAATGTAGCTCAACATAACTGTTCTCCACATTCCTGATCCTTTCTCCCCTCGTGAAGCCTTAGCTGACCTTTTTCATCCAACCTGACATATAGATGGCTCCTCATCTATTCCCCTTTCTAATCTCCTATAATGTTACTGTGCTTTCTACATCTTCTATCACTTCATTATATTCTGTCATATTGTCTTCAAATCATTTCATGTAAGTACATCTTATCTCCCCTCTCTTTGTCTCCCCCTCCCCACACACACACAAAAAAAGACCAGGATCTTCTTGCAAGTAGGAAAGATGATTTTTTTGGTCTTTTCCCATTCCATAGTTGTCACTGGAAATTCTTAACTATTTCAGAATTTGCCTTGTATCTCTTTCCTCTCCGACTGTCCTTGTGATTGTCTTTTTGAGCCTCTCTCTGTCTTAATTTCTTTTTGTCACTGTCTCTCTGGCTCTGTCTGTCTTTATCTCTTCCTGCCTCTGCCTCTTTGTCTTTCTGTTTCTATATCTTTGTCTCTGACTGTCTCTTATCTTTACCCTTCTTTGTTTCTCTGCCTCTGTCTGAGTTTGTCCATCTCTTTCTTTCTTCCCTGATCTACTTCATGAAGAAAGGAATGCTCTCATAATTATTACTCCTTTTTTAATTACTCATCAAGAGGATGGTATTGGTCCTTGTTCTCCTCAACTTTCACAGGGTCCCGTCTGATCCAAATGTAGGATCATTTTTCAGTATTTGTTCATAGATGTCTGTACTCATTTATTAGATCTGGAGGTCATATTTCCTTCTGTTGCTACTGTTCTGTTTTTTTTTTGTTGTTGTTGTTGTTGATATATCTGCTTATGTACAAGTTCTTTGAGATTCACTTTTCCTGGAAGCTTTGGTACTTTCAGTTGCTCCCCTGCCTCCAGCCCCGCTCCCTCCCCCTTTGCTTATCCTTTTTGCTCACTTCTGATTGCCACCCCTCTGATTGTGGGCCTAGATCTCAAAGTGTCTCAGTCTCCTCTCACATTAAGCAATTCATGGATCACTAGCCTAGGTCTCTGTCTCAGCTGACTTTTAGCTGGTCAAAACTTGTTCCAGTTGGGCACTCTACTCTTCCCTAAAGGTTAGTAGAGTGCTGCCCAGCTCCCTCCACGGGCAATATCCTGTCCTGGTGATCTGTCTGTCACACTCCCTCTGCTCCTTAGATCTGTGGCCCAGAACTGGCAGTTCAGAGCCTGTTGTTTCTTATAATTCAGAGCTTGCTGGCCTCAGCAATCCAGAACCTGCTTTCCTAGAACTGACAGTTCAGAGCCTCCAGCAGTTTAGAGCTCTTAGGTACTTCCAGGTTGCAGCCTTTGGCAGGATTTTGGTAGTGAAAGACTTTGGTCATGCTGGCTGTCCAGACCCAAAGAAACTTCTGTAGTGTGCAGCCAGAGTCTCTATGGCACGAGAAGGAGGGAGAGGGACCAGAGGACAGGGCTAGGGTTTGATGTAGGCCTATGTCATATGTTTGGGTGTAATAATGTAGCACAGAGCTCTGAGGGAGCTCAGGGTCAGTGAGCATCGACTGTGACCAGCACAGTTGTATGGCCCAGCAACCAGCTGAATAAAAGAGAGACAGGGATGTATTTGATAGTCTGTTTATTACAGAACCATTTCATACAAAGCCAAGATACAAGAAAATCATAAGCCTTATATTCCCTAGAATGCAAGGACTCTCCTTTGGAATCAACCACTCCTACCCCAGCCCAAGGCTAATTATTCATTAAAACTTTATCCTATGACCATGTCCAGAGACACAAACAAGACTTGCTAATTAACTACCCCAAAACTCCTTTATTCATAGAACCAATGAAAGCATCCAACCAACAAGATTATACTCTTCCTGCGTATCTGCCTAGTGACCTCATAGAAGAGGAGAGCATTTCCTTAATGGGGTCAGGGGACCCCTGAAAGTCTGGTCTACTACAAGCATCAGCTCCTAAATTTGTCTTATTTTAATTTTAACCTTCTTTTGGATTCTTGGCATCCTAGACCATGGAAACACTAGAAGCTTCTTGATCTTTGATGCATGATATCTGTTTGGGGTGGGGCTTGATAGGTGTGGGAGTCAGAGAACATACCTAGTCTGCCATCTTGCTATCTTGTGCCCCTGAAGTTTCTATTTTGTTTATTATTTAGACTTAAGAAAGTAATGGGGAAACTAATAATGTGGATTATATGTAAAAGTCTGACATATGTACGCTCCTCTCTGGAGATCCAGTTCTTACACATTCTCCAGCACACCATTCTATATGAATTCTAGAAAAATCAATTACAAATAAATCTAATTGATGTAAACTTCATTAACAATAAGGGGAGAAACAAGGACATCTGTTTTGTCTTGAGGACTATAAAATAACATTATTAAACGTTTAAATTGTATTTCAAGTTTGCTTAATGTGCTTTAGTTTCTTTCTATAAAATATTTAGTATTACTCTAAGATAAGTTAACTTTGTGATTGTCAAGTTAACTTTTTCCTTGTTTTCAGCAAATTACCTTCATTCTATTTTGGAAGGTCTAGGCTATCTGAAATGAGTTAGAATTTGATTTCATCTTCCCATCTTCCATAACCCCATACTATTCAATGTCCATGCATGCCCTTGCTACCATCTGTCTTACTCTTCTGGACTCCAAGAGGATCACTGTATAGAGGCTTCTGAGAGGGAGATTTGGGGTTGATAGGTAGAATAATTGCCTAACAATTATACTTGTGAAAAAGTGAAAATTATACTTGTCAGATAGTAATGCCTTCACTCACTAGAGATCTCCAATAAGAGACTGAATGACTATGAATGAGGGATTTCATGGAGCAGCTTCCCATTTAGGAATAGGTGGCTATACTAGGTGGCCTCCAAAGATTCTGGAAAATGGATCCCTAGACTTGCATGGTTTGTGTTTTCTGTTTCCCGCATTATCATTTTTCTACTTCATGATAAAAAATATTTAATGGAATCAGAGAATATTAGGGTAGGAATAGAGGTGTTAGAGAGCACCCGGTCAAATATCATCATTTCATAAATGAGAACAATAAGTTTCAGAGAAATGAGGTAACTTCCCAAAGCTAACACAGTGGTGAATGCAGAACTGGAACCCAGGTCTCCTGGTTCCTAGACCAGTGCTTTTCTCATGTCGCCCACCAGGAATACATTACTGACAATGAATATACATACTTTCTAGAAAGGAGAAATCTTAGGGTAAATAAAATACATACATAAAATACATATAATAACCAGACTCATTACTTTGGGGAAAAATATTTTCAGTGGGAAGAGAAACAAAGAGAAAGAAACCAAACTTTCCTAGGAGAAAGAAATGTTTTTACAGTGGAGCAGCCTGTTTTAACCATTAGTGAAAAATCAGCTTCTTGGGAGCAGAGATGCCAACATATTCATCCATTTTCATGGCAAGATGAGAAAATGGCACATCAATTATTTGTCCTGACAAACTAATGAGAATAGGGAAAGGTACAATCTCATTACCAACTTAATCTTCTGGCTTTTCTTGGATGCAGTACAAGAGATTCTATCAATCCAAGAACAAAAAGATTATTTGGGGGCCAATTATCCTTGCCCATGTGCTCATGACATATAAAGTGGGTCAATCACAAAGTCTGCACTTGTCCCAGAGCTCTGTGTAGCCAGTCATCAAGCAGCAGTGGGTAATTTGCTTCCTTAATGAGATTATTTGTCATGTTAGTATGGGTAGTTTCATTTGTTTCAAACCTATTATTTCATTTTGCCTATAGGACTACTAACTATCTTACCACAGAAATTGGCTGAACTCTAGCTGGCACTGTTATGAGTTGCTTCATTTGAATTATGATTTGCTTCCTAGAATTCCAATTATATAATTTATATTCCCCCCTTGTGAGAGGATCTAATGATTTGCATGTAAATTCTAATCCTGTTGACCCACCCACGTGCAAATTCAAGTCTGTGTCCAGAGGTTCAGCAGCCTTCCCATTAGTAGATTAATTTACATTATAGGAAAACACCTGTGGATAGCCAAATGAGTTTGCCTCATCTAATTGGTTTACACCTTTTCTGTGACATTTAAAGAAGAAGATATAATTGTAACCCTCTCCCAGTGACTTTCTGCTTTAACTATGCATTTGGTTAGGTAATAGATTTTCTTCTAAAAATTGCCACCCAATCAACATGTTGACAAATTGGTTGGAGGAGACATGAAAAAACACTGGTGGGATTTTTTGCATGAAACAAAATTCCACCCATCGTGAGGAGAATTGATTATGACTAATTGTGAAGCACGAACGATGATCTCCTTGATGAGGTAACAAGAAAGAATTCACTGTCATTTTAAAATGAATCACGCCCTCATCCTTGAATAACTGAGAATTAGTCATTCTTCTGAACTTCTTGGTAGTTGTTTCCTCTCTCTGTAATCTGACACCACCAAGGTACCTTGGATTTTTATTCATCTTTCAAGAATGTATTCTAGATTCCCAATGAAACTGGAAACTTCTAAGGGCAGAAATCATGCCTTATATCACTTTTGATTCCAGGCAATGTAGTGAAGTAAAAAGAGGGCTGGATTTGGATTCAGGGAGACCTGGATTAAAATCCTGTCTATCACTTGGTGGATATATGACCATAAGCAAATTGCTTAGCCTTCCTGAGCTCAGTCAAATGGGGATAATAATACCTGTAAGATAGGTAGATATAGACATAGATATAGATACACACATACATATAATATATGTAATATGTGTATACATATGTGTGTGTGTAACTGGTCCCCTAATTTAATAGGCATGGGGACTCCCAGTAGGGAAATTCTTTTGAACAAGATAGATCTCTACTTGCTCTGCAACTTAGAGTCACAGTTGGCTGGTTATTGTCCTTTGTTCTTGAAGAGGACCAAAATAACATCACTGTGTTAGAGTCAGGTTACGGTGTGTCCATCTGTGGCTGATCAATCCAATATAAGCTCAGAATGTTCTACCACAGGTTGGGTACAAATAATCCATGTCAATATTTGTTGTAGATTCTCTAAATTTGCACATCTCCTGTTTCCTTTGAGCTACCTCAATTCTGCTTCATTCACAGAAAGTTCTTAAGAGAGACTTTGAGAATGGCCTTGTATCTCTTCTTCTGAATACCATGTGAGTGCTTACCCAGTGTGAGTTCTTTGTAAAATAGCATTTTTGGCAGGCATACATTTTGCATTCAACCAATGTGCTAACTTCTCCCTGCCTCATTTTGTATAAGTCTTTCTGAGACTGATTTCTTCAGCACAGTATAACAGGCCTGGAGGAAAGTCAGTGAAAATTTATGATGATGAGAGATGTAGTATCATTTGGGAAGAACAGTCCAGTGTAGGTGCACCATAGAGCACATGGAGGGGAATAAGTGTAAGAAGATTGGAAAGGCAAGTAGGGGAAAGTTGGGTAGGGCTTTAAATTCCAAATGAAGCATTTTACATCTAATATTGAAGGTAAGAAGTAGATAGTAAGGTTTATTAAGTTCAATGGGAGAGAGGAAGGGCACAAAATCAGACCTGAACTTCGGGAAAATTACTTTGGCAGCTAGGTGAAGGATAGAAAGAAACAGACTTGATACGGGGAGATCAACCAGTAGACTCTTGAAATAGTACAGATGTGAACTGATAAGGGCCCATACCAGGGAGGTGACTGTGTGGGTAGAGTGAAGAGGACATACATGAGAAAAGATGTAAAAGGACACTAGAACATATTTGAATATGTAGAGTGAATAACATATGAGGAATGGAAGGTGACACCAAGACTGAGAACCTGGGTAACTGAGGGAATGGTGATGCCCTCAACAATAATAGGAAAGTTGGGAAAGGTTTTGGGGAAAGATAATGCATTCTGTGTTTGGACATTTGAATTGGAGATGCTGACAGATGTTTAATCTGAAACATGCAAAAGGCAGTTGGTCATGTAAGGCTGGAGCACAAAAGATAAACTAAGAATGGCTACACAGATCCCAGAATCAGTTGCATAGATATGATAATTGGACCAATGGAAGCTGATGAGATCAACATGTGAGAGAGTATAGAGAAAGAAGAGAAGAAGGAGACCAACATTTAGTGGAGAGAGAGAGAGAGAGAAGATGATACAGCAAAGAGTTCTGAGGATTGGTCAGGTGGTAGAGGAGAAACAAAAGTCATGAAAATCTTGAAAGAAGAGACTATCTAGGAGAAGAGGATGAGCAACTGTGCCAAAGACTTCAGAGAGTTCAAGAAAGATAAGGATTTAGAAAATGACATTAGATTTGGCAATTAATAGATCTAGTGTAGCTTTGGAATGAGCAGCACAATAAACTTTTTTTAGCTTAGCTGAAATAAAAATGTAGTATATCTCCATTTCATTGGGCAAGTCTTTGGAGGTTGATCTCTCTGTATCAAGTCTGTTTCTTTCTATTCTTCACTTAGCTGCCAAAGTAATTTTCCTGAAGTTCAGGTCTGATTTTGTGCCCTTCCTCTCTCCCACTTTGGAGGAAATGCTTCCAGAAGAATCAGAAATCATTAAAAGGCATGGAAGGCTACTGATCCACACCAGTGAGGAAAGTTCCCACACTGATGCCCTAAAACCATCAGTGAAAGCTGCTTGTGCGTATCTCATAAGAATTAGTCATTTTTAAGCTCCATGAGAGCAAGGACTATGTAATGTTTATACCTTTTCTGCTGCCATGACAATGTTTTCATACCTTAGGTCAGTGGTTCTCAACCTGTGGGTTGCGACCCGTCTAGGAGTCAAATGATCCTTTCACAGGGGTTGCCTAAGACCATGGGAAAACACATATTTTCGATGGCTTTAGGAACCAAGACACCGCTCCTCTATCCGTCTCCAGGTAGGTCTGCCCACATGCAGATATGCCCATATACCAATATTAAAGGGTCGCGGCATTAGGGAGGTTGAGAACCACTGCCTTAGGTGCTTATGTAGTTGTTGAATGAGTCTTCCTGCCTACCCATCTCCTGAGGAATTATGCATGGCCAATACACTTCTACCCTCTCTAGTCTCCCAAGGGATCAAAAACAGAGAAATACTGAAAAAGCAGGTGTCACTCCAAAGACACAAATCTCCTTTGTGCATTTAATCACTCACTAGTGGGAATAAAATTACCATTCTGTAAAGTGATTCTAAAAGAGTTGGATCTACTATATGGTTTTATTTATTTATTTGCTTTTTGGAGGGGGGAAGGCAGGGCAATTGGGGTTAAGTAACTTGCCCAAGGTCAGCTAGTAAGTGTTAAGTGTCTGAGGCCGGATTTGAACTCAGGTCCTCCTGACTCCAGGGCTCGTGCTCTATTCCTCATGCTACCTAGCCGCCCCTAGATGGTTTCATTTGTATAGTTATTATGAGCTATTTATCTTGTAACCATATATATTGGCACCAGGATTTATGGAGCCATATCTACACAGAATTCATATTTCTTTTCTTCCTATCAGAAATCTAATAATGTCCCATGTGATAAAAGGAAGTCAAGTCAAATCAACAATATTTTGCTTCTTAAGAACATACTATGTGTCAGAAACCATGCTAAGGTCACACCTGAAGTTGCTGGATATTCGATTTGAGAAAAATGACTCAAAGAGAATCATCTCTTTTTGCACAGTTCATTCCAACCTAGATCTAACCCTTGATAGAATTTATATTGGTTGTACTGACTTTCTTCCACTCACTAATGTCCTTTTACCAAATTATTAATGCCCCAAATAAAGACAGATCTTTGATGAAAAGAAAAGAAAAAAAAAAGATTTTATAAGGTTAAATATGATGAGCTTTCTTTGATTCATCTTATTAGCAACCTAAAAGAAATAAAGATTTTTAATTTAAAAAATAGCAAAATCAGAAATATATATGCATACTTATATCACCAGCCCTTGAAAATCAGAAGTCATCATCTCATAGGCATGCAAAGGGATAGATATACAAAGGGACTTAAGACTATCTAGTTGCATAAACTCATTTTATAGTTAAGGAAATTGAAGCAGAGAAAAATGAAATGACCAGCCCAAGGCCATACAGGTATGGTAGGGTGGAAGGTATGGGATTTGAATTTGGGCTCAGTGATTCAAAGTTCAGCACTCTTTTGACTTGCACTGAAATTGTCATAATAACTTTGATCTGGAAAAAATCATTAGGAAAATCTTCAAGGAGATAGTAGAAGTTAATGTCCCCTTAAAAGACAGGCAGAATTTTGACCAGTCAAAATTCAGGGATTAC
Organism: Pseudochirops cupreus; assembly: GCA_028627135.1. Classification (NCBI taxonomy): domain Eukaryota; kingdom Metazoa; phylum Chordata; class Mammalia; order Diprotodontia; family Pseudocheiridae; genus Pseudochirops; species Pseudochirops cupreus. Next base: position 11,865 of record JAQQSU010011647.1, read on the forward strand.
AGAGCTAGTGTCAATTGTCTGAGGCCATTTTTGAATTCGGGGCCTCCTGACTCCAGGACTGGGTGCTCTTCTATCCACTGCACCACCTAGCTGCCCCTGAGTTTAGTCTTACAATATCACAGTCATAAACTTTTCATTGGAAGAGACTTCAGAGGCCATTTAGTTCAACCCTGAAAGAAAATACTGTCTTACTATATACATATACATACATACGTACATACATACATACATACATATATATATATATATATAT
>JAQQSU010011648.1:0-12117 GCA_028627135.1 Pseudochirops cupreus
AAAAAAAATAAAAAAATAAAATAAAATAAAAATTAATAAGGTTATAAAGGAAATCAATTATACTGACACACAACTATGGAGAGCCAGAGCCAAGACGGTAGTGTAAAGGCAGGAGCTTGCCTGACCCCTCCCAAATTCCCCTCCAAAGAACTTCACAATAACACCTCAAAATGAATTCTAAAGTCACAGAACCAACAAAAGGATAGGGTAAAACAATTTTCCAGACCACGACAGGTCAACAGGAAAGTCTGTCTCACTGGGGTGAGACTGGGAAGCCAGCAGCAGGCCTTAAGGGTGACTAAATTGGCGCTTCGGAGCTCTTAGCCCACAGACAGTAAGGGAGCCAGACAACTGGTCCAAAAGAGACGACAGGGGACACTATGCAGGCACTGAGTGCAGGACTCTGTTGTATTGCCCAGGTCTCAGTCCCAGAGAGAGAGGGAGCGTGGGAGCTCTAGCATACTAGAACATGCAGCTGCAGGGGAGCAGGATGTAAAAGAGTGCTTGTGGTCACTCACAGACCAGATCATAGTCAGGAGAACGTCTCCTTAGATCCACACCTCTCCTTAGATTGTACAAATTTGGAAGAACTGAAAATTTACGGACACCCAGAACTAGCTCTGAAAAAGCAGCACAAAAACTTCCCCTCAATAGCAGAGCCCAACTTTAATGTAAAAGTAAAAAAAAAAAAAAAATCAGGTTGGGAAAACGGGCAAACAACAACAATAAAAGAATCTGAGCATAAAAAGTTACTATGGTGATAGGGAATAGCAAAAGACAAATCCAAAAAGAAGACAACAATGTCAAAATGGCTACATGTAAAGCTTCAAAGAAAAAGGTGAATTGGTGTCATGTCCCAAAAAAGAATTCCTAGAAGGGCTTAAAAAGAAATTTAAAAATCAAATAATAGAGGTAGAGGAAAAATCAAGAAAAGAAACAAGAGTAATGCAAAAGAATCATGAAAAAAGACTCAACAGTTGGCAAAGGAAGCACAAAAACCAGAAATATACAGAAATTCACTGAAGGGAAAAAAAATACTCCTTAAAAAGTAAAATTGACCAAATGGAAAGGAAAGTATAAAAGGATACTGAAGAAAATAATTTCTTAAAAATTAGCACTGGGCAGAAGCTAATAACTCTATGAGATAACAAGAAGCAATAAAACAAAATCAAAAGGATGAAAAAAGAAAAGAAAATGAGAAATATCTCATGGGGAAAAACTAACTGACTTGGAAAATAGACTGAGGAGAGATAATTTAAGAATCACTGGACTACCTGAAAGCCATGATCTTCTAGCTGATAGGGTAAAGACTAATAGAATTACTGGTACAATCGGCCTCTTCTCTATTTTGCTGCTTCCCACAGTCCCAAAGCACTGGGAGCACTGGAATCTATCCCATCTGATGTGCACATTCGTGCCCTGTCTCCCCTCTACGTCTTGGAGTCTCCTCTTTAGTCTGATAACAGAGATATATGAAAATAAGTTGTTCAAATTTAGTTCAGAAATATATTATGGGAGTCCACCCCCAAACCCTCTAATGTATTGATCTATTTATAGCTGGGATTCATTAATTCATTTAACAAATATTTAATTTTCTGCTATGTTTGATGCACTGGGCCAGGATCGTATGATTGGAAGGGGCTTTAGTGAGTAATCGGTTCACCAAAAATGCTGTGTAGGATGCAAATCAATACACAAATATTGTTGCTGTTATTGTTAAGTCATTTCAGTCACGTCTGGCTCTTTGTGACTCCACTGGGGTTTTCTTGGCAGATACTGGAGTGGTTTGTCATTTCCTTCTCTAGTTCATTTGACAGAGAAGGAAACTGAGGCAAACAGGGTTAAGTGACTTGCCCAGGGTCACATAGCTGGTATTAGAAATCAGGTCTTCCCAACTCCAGGGCTGATGCTGCATCCACTGTGCCACCTCATTTTGCCCCATTCAAGTCCTCAATAAATATTTATTGGGCAACCACCCAGGCAGGGTAAGGATTTGGGGGAAATGGAAGCTATGTTTTTGAAGCTATGAAACAAATTCCCCTGAAGAAGCTGCCACCATTTTCTCAGAAGGCAGTGGCAGAATCCCCTCCATGCTTTACCTTTACATTCTTCAGTTTTCCATGGCCCTCCTGAGACAATCAATACAGAGAGCAGGAGAGAAGGACGGCTGCCCAAACTAGCATTCTTCATCGGGGAATAAACTCAGCCCTTAATTGGCGTTGATTCCCTTGTTCACAGTTGTACATGAGATGTTACTCACAAACAACAGCCATGGTTGCCTGATTACAGATATGTAATTAATTCTGGAAAAGGCTATTATGAAATAACAATCTGATGAATCTCAGCAGGTGTCACTGCAGGCAGAAGAACACATCACACAAACAGTGTGCATTTTCCTAGCCCTACTCTCCTACTGGCCCCATGAAATAGGCTGTTCTCTTTCACCAGAGGATCAGAGCATAAGAAACACCTGGGGCTTGCAAAAGTCAATCTAGCCTATCCCCTAGTCACCAAACAGGGCCACACTTGAACCACCCCAGTTACAAGATGAACATTATTTGCTTTTAAAGAAAGATCTAAAAATAAAAATAAAAGGTATGCAACCCTCGGTTAACATATCCAAAAGTGATTTTGCTTTGACACAAATTTGGTGTCTTTGCTGGCTATGCTGTGAACTAGATTATGACTTGACCTAAAAATAAAAAAGGGGGGGAAGGGGAAGTGTTTCCATTTTAATAGAACCAATAAATGAACCTATAAACCTAAGCATTTATAATTCAAAATGCAAACTGAGAAGCCTGGGATCCTTTCAATGAATGCTTTTGTCATCAGGAAATAGCTTTGCAGCAAAATGTATTTCTGGCATTAAAAATAAAATCGATAACCAGCAAGGAGGGTGATACCTCACTAAAGTCTATTCCCAGGAGACAGAGCCTCTCTCTTTTTGATGTATTTGAAAAATGGGAAAAGACCCTCAGGGCAGGCTAACCTTTTTTCAAGACTAGATGCCTTGCCTTGTAGCAGACAGGTTGTATCTGTTAAGATTGCAATTATGGTGGCAGCCAGAAAGACCCACTTTCCAAGAGAATTCAAGGAGTTAAAGAATTCAGACAAAGGATCATGATTTAGAGCTGGGAGGAACCTTGGAGGTCACCTCATCCAATGGCCTTGTTTTATAGACAAGGAAACTGGGCCATAAAGGACTGAAGTGACTTGCCCAGGGTCACCAAGCTAGTGTCTAAGGCAAGATTCAAACTCAGGTCTCCCTGATTCCAAGATCAACATTATCTACTGTGCCACCTACATGTCCAGTTCTTCTTGTTCCAAGCTGGTATTACCCATAGGAATATCTTCTGGTGGGAATAATGCTGAAAATGGGGTAGGTAGAAGCACATGTTTATTCCAAATGAACCATGGATAAAATTGTTCTAAAACGTTTCTAAGATTTTTGGGAAATCAAAAGTAAAAATCCTCTCCTATTTACTGATGTAACTGTTTTTCATGGAAAATCCTTATGTTTCATCCAAGATATTTATTACATATGTCTAAGACTATTTTTAGGCCACTAAAATCATTCCTATAATAATTTTAAATAATAAAAATTATGGACATCTCTTGTTGAAATTTAAGATTTACAAAGTATTTTACATCCATTATCTCATCTTATCACTGGAATTTGAAAAAAAAAATACACACAACCAAGAACCTAGTGGGCAGTAAATTATTCACCTGCAAAGGAACGGAATCAGAATTGGTCTCGTAGGACATAGGGATTCTTTCTTCTATTTGTTGGGTGCCATTTGATAAAGCGGTGAGTGTGACTGGTCAGAGGCTGGTCCTCCCTCACCCCTCTTTTCCTGAGCTTATTTACATGAATGGTAGTGTAAAGTCAGTGCCTCGTACATTGTGTGCTCTTGATCAAGACTTGTTGACATGACTTGATTTGAATGGCATTATTCTACGGACATGTATAACTTTAAAATTGCTTTCAAAAGACCTCGAACAAACCACACTATCCTGCTCCAGGAAGAACAAGTAATGAGGAAATTTTGTTGTTTTATATGATTTAAATATGCTGCAATAGGAGTAATCAAGGGAGAATGGGAGTGTGTTATGATGGCTCCTGGAAAAATGGGGAAGATCCCCTCAGTGGATGATATTAGTATGAGTTGGTGGAGGGGGAAAGGGCATCCAGTCTTTGGCCAACAGAACTGCATCTACAATTTATGAGGGAGACACAAGGGAAACTGAAACTCACCATGAATGGTAGGAAGAGCTCTAAAGCTGGAATCCAAACCACTTTACTTACTTGGTCCTCAATGTCCTTACCTATAAATTAGTGTTCAGGCCTAAATTCTGTGATATGATTCTTTAAGGCATCTCTGAGAACGGAATTTACAATTCCACAGTCTGGTATGACACACTGTAGAAAGATCTAAAACCCCTGGACGACAAGCAGACATCTAGAGGTCTCAGTTGATGAAGAGGATGGAATTACAGAGCTCCTAAGTCTATCCTTCTTCATCTTGCTGATAAAACTGTGCTTGGAATGGAACATGGAGTCTTAGTTCTAGATTTGGAAGGAAACTTAGAGGTCAGGTAGCACAAAACCCCTTACTTTACAGATGAGGACACTGAGGCTGACTGTCCGTGAAACATGAGTCATTCAAGGTCACAGTGGCAGTCAAGGACTTGTTTTCAACCAGGTCCTTTGGCTTCCAAGCCCCTTTCTGCTTGTATCACAATGAAGTGAGAAGAACTCATGGGCCATTAACAACAGAATAGAACAGGGAAATACTTCAGCCTACCTGTTTAGAGAAGAACCACAGACTCTCTGAGTTTAAAGGAAACTCACAAACTACAAGGTCCAACCTTCACCTGAACTAGAAACCCCTCTATCACTCACCTGACAGACAGGTGGTCATTCAGCCTTTGCTAAGACCTCTAGTGAGAGTGTTTAGCACACAGAGAGCTGCCTTGAAAATGGCCTTGGACTCATTCACAGGCACGGGGTTCAAATGCCACGCCTGCTATTACTACCTCTAAGATCTTGGCCAAGTCATTTAAATTCTCTGGGGCCTCAGGATCCATATAAAATGAGGGTTTAGATTAGTGATCTCTCACATCCCTTCCCACTCTACAACCTGCTGATTTCAGCACGAAGTGCAGTGTCTGGAATAAGGTAGGCACATAATTGGATGATAAACAATTAATTGGTTCATTGATTGAGCTTATGTTTCTGAAGCTCTTTCATTCTCTACCTAATGTTGCCTTGGGTAAGTCACTTAACTTCCATGGATATCAGTGTCCTCATCTACAACAGTATATTGCTGTACTACATGGGCTCTGAAGACCCTAGGCCTCAGTTTCCTGATTTGCGTAGGTAAACTCATAGATGAAGAGTTTACATGGGGGATTCCTTGTGGCTAAAACTGAAAAGCAATTTGTCATTAGGACCTAAAAGTCACTAAATTGTCATTTTCTTTTACGCAGCAATACCATTCCTAAGTATGTACCTCAAAGAGATCAAAGAAATCAGATTAGTGGTTATTCATTCAGGAATATTGGTTTTGTTTTCCTCCTTCTTCTAATAAAACTCCCTTTCTTGATACTGGGAATATTGTTGTGCTTACAAAGGAAAAGTCAGTGTCAATACCCTGGGTTGGACCTTGCAGAAATGTTCCTACATTTCCTTGGCGGAAATGGGAGGGGGGGAAGCAAGAAATCTCCCAAATGGACCCAAATCTCTTTTTACATGGAATCTCTGGTTCAGACTTCAAAGAATTTACATTAAACCATTAGAGCAAAACTCAGTAAGCTTATTTAAGTAGATGAGAAGAAATAAATTCATCCATTTCAAGTCACAGACCCACTTGTAGGATTATCCTGGACTAAAAGAGTCAGAAGCAGCAGGAAAGCTGTCCAGCCCTGAAACAATACTGTCTATGCAATTCCATTCAGCTCCATCCAAAAGACATTTACAAAGTAGTATTATGTAGAAGTTATTGTGCTAGGTAGGAAAAAAAGAAAAAGTCCCCAGCCTCAAGAAGCTTACATTCTGTCGGGTACTTGGGTACTTGGAGAGGAGGAAAGCACGTTTACAAATCAGAAAAATACAAAGAAAATGGAGAAGGGAAAAATACTAACAAATGAAAGGCTCAAAGAAGGCTTCATGTTAGAAGTAATATATTTCTGAGCTGAGTTTTGAAAGACAAAGAATTGCCTAAGTGGGGGAGAAACATAACCCAAGTAATTCTGGGTGGAAATTGTAATTTTGATAGAGTACTTTACTGACTATCTTCTCTCTTGTTTTTTATTAATATAGCTGATCAAAAGTATAGTCCCCTCCAAAGTTCTTTGGAAAACTCCCCCCAAAAAGTTATTTTTCTTCACCATGCAATAGTCATAGAATTATAGATTTTAAGAATAGAATTATACATTTTAAACATAGAGGTCATCCCCTCTAGTCCCATGACTTTAAAAACGAGGAAACCAATGAGGAGGCCAATAGAAATTAAATGGCTTATATAAGGTGTCAGAGCTAGTAAGGGCCAAAGATAGGATTTGAACTTAAGACCTTTGACTCCAAATACATCATTCTTCCCACTCCATGATTTGGTCTCTGTCAGTCAATAAATATTTATTAATTCTTATTAATAAACTACTGTGTGCCAGGAACTATGCTAAGTACACATGTAATATGCAATACATATTAAATGCACAATGATCCTTCCTTAATCAAAAACCAGTATGTGCTCACCTCCTTCTCCTATTGTTGAAATGTAGTCTACGCACAACTCAGTTTTGCAATTATAAACCCCATTCTAGTTAATACAACATTTATTTTAACCTTACAATAATGCAGGAGTGGCAACACTGAGAACCCCACCACTGTTTCATTATCAGCACTAGAACACTACCATAGAAACAGGGGCAGATTCTCTCCCTTTCCTTTGGTCCTCTCCCTATTCCACCCATATAGACCCAATTATCTCTTTGATAAAGCTGGGCACAACCTTAAAGGCCCCGGCTGACACTCTTTGGGTTAAAAAGGTGCTAGCACCCAATAATTTTAAGGTTTTATTTGTTCAAAACTAAATAACTCATTGGAAGAGAAAGTACGTACTGCATACATACATATACACACAAATACACATGCACATACATAGAGACACACACATATACATACATAAAACAGCACACAGAAAAATTTTCTAAAGATCTCAGCGATATATCCCCTTTTAATTTCTCAAAATTTAATATGTCATCTCTCATTCCTAATGTTTCATAACTTCTTAGGGAAAATGAGTGAGGAATCTGGGAGAATTTCAAATATGAAAACCAAAGATGCTGAGGATGGTCACTGTCTGGGGGCAAAAGTTCTGAACCTGGAAGTGACGAGATGAGTGGGCAAATGTCAGGAAACCTGTGAACTTCGATAAAATCATGTATTTATTTGAACATATTTGATTTCCTTTGCAATTCTATTTTATTTTGTGCATGTAAAAACATGATTCTGTGAAGGGGTCCATACTTATCACTAGATGGCCAAACACACAAAAAGGGTATGAGCTCCTGGATGCTAGAGGGTACTCTTTACAGATGTATCTGAGGTTCTCCAGATGCAGCACATAATTCATCGTATATAATGCATATATATATGAGGTTCTTCATATATGATGCTCAGAGTACCATAAATGTAGAGATGGATGGCACTTAATTTAATCCTGCCATTTTACCAATGAGAAAACAAGACCATGGAGGGTAAACGAGTTGCTCAAGGTCTCACAGGTAGTAAGTGTAAGGGACTAGATTTGAACCCAGGTCTACTTACTTTGGAGTGTGAGCTCTTTCCACTGTAACATGACATTAAATCTTTACTCTTGATCAAGCAACTTTCTTTCTCTTAAGGAGCCCATGAATTCTTACTATTCTTCAAAAGAAGGAATAAGGGGAAGGATGAGGTTTCAGTCGTCAACGCCCATTGAGAAAATTTGCTAGGCCCCATGACAACTTGACAATCATGGCTCCGTTAGGTAAACTTGACCTGCCCCATTTAACCAGCAGTTATTATTTAACCAGCTCTTATTATTAAGAGAGATTTAAAACCGGTCCTTTAAAAATGTGTTTACACTTAATCTGTGTAGGAGAAATGCTGACAAAGCTCAGCATGATATGTCATGCCTGTGGTGGGTAAGGGAGAGAAATTCAAACTGCCACAGGCAAAGCACAAGCCTCTCGGAGCATTTTAATCACATTTTTATTGGAAGAGCTTATTAAAGGATGTAGATGTTGAGAGGCTGACAAATTTTCCTGATAGTTTGCCAAGTGCACTCTGGAATCACCTGCTCTGAACTGTAAACTCGTCTTAAGAAATTAGATGTTAACATTTTAGCCCAGTCTGAAAGTTAAACCCCACAAGGATGGTAGAAAAGCTTAAACACCCAAATTATTTTATTATGGAGAGAGAATTTGTTTAAATAAGGTAGAGACCAATATGGAAGGGCATTTTTAAATGGTTTCATTTCCCCTTCTACAGTAATAATTATGTAGTAAGAAAGCCATCTTATTCCTTTATATGATGAAGTGCGTTATTATTATTTTAGGAAGTATCTGAAATTTGTCCTCTCTTTCTCCCCCCCTCTTCCCTCTCTCTCTCTCTCTTTCTCTTTCTCTCTCTCTCTCTCTCTTTCTCTCTCTCTCTCTCTCTCTCAGTTCTTGGTACTAGCTTTTCCTTGACAAAAAGAATCTTGGGTATAACACTCACATAACCAAACTCTGAGGACACAAAAGAAAATGCCACCTAACAGTTGAGACAAACAGGTGTTTGAACTGCCCAGGTTGTTTTGAGGTCTGCCATTGGATGGACGATGGATAATTGCCCTTTGCCTCTTCCAGTTTTCATTTCTATCCATAAAGGGGCAGAACACTGTCATCCTGGTCAATCCCCAAAGATGCAATGGTAAGCAAGACAACATTCATGAAATACAGTGAGATCTCCAGGATAAAGAGGACATATCAAGCAAGAACATCCAGAAGTCACACACTCCTGGGATGACAGCTTGGTATCACTATCCCTGCCAGTCAGCCTATCATTTGGTCATTTTACATTTATACTTTTCCCTTTTGTATCTCTGGAGGCACACACCTGAGTTATTGTATGATAATAATAATCATGATAGATAATGCTAATGAAGATGACGATAGCTAGCATTTGCATAGTGCTTTAAGGTTCGCAAAGTGTTTTACAAGAGTTATCCCGTTTGATGAACAAGCAAATAAAGGTACAAAAATGAGATGGCAAAAAGAGCTTCTATTCTATCTGTGCGAAGTCTCTCTGCCCTAAGACTCGTTCCTTCCTTCCCTTCCCTACTGTCCATCCTTCCTCTCTTCTGTCTTCCTCCCCTTCTCTTTCAATGAAGTTCTAGCAGAGTTCTTTCCTTCGAAGTCAACCAAATAAGTCCCTTTGGGGGAGCGTGAAACGGATGCTGGAAATTAGCTGGGGAGATCTGGAAAGACTTAATGCAGAGGATGGCACTTGACCTTCGTTTCAAAGGAAGAGGGGGTCTTTGGGAGGTGAGGGGGGGACACATTATAGGCAGAGGAGCCAGCCAGTACCAACGCATTGAGATGGGATGAGGGACAGGAAGAAAAAACAGAACAAAGTAAATGCCCATCAGTTGGAAAATGGCTAAATAAGTTGTGATATGAACGTCATGGAATATTGCTATGCAGTAACAATTCATATGAATATGAATATGAATAAGTCAGTGAAGCAAGGGAGCCCTTATATGAGCTAGCATGGAAAGAAGTAGGCAGAACCAGGAAAATAATTTAAATAATGACTACAATGACTACCACAATGCAAATGGACAGGAATAAAAAGTAAGGAAAGAGGGAGGGAGGGAGGAAAAGCAGGAAGGAAGAAAAGAAGGAAAAGAGGAATGAAGGAGAGAGGAGGGAAGGAGGGAAATGAAAGAAAGGGAAGAAAAAGGAAGGAAGGAAGGAAAGGAGAGAGAGAAGGAAGGGAAGGAGAGAGAGAAGGAAGGAAGGAAGGAAGGAAGGAAAGGAGAGAGAGAAGGAAGGAAAGAAGGAAAGGAGAGAGAGAAGGAAGGAAGGAAGGAAAGGAAAGAGAGAAGGAAGGAAGAAGGAAAGGAGGAAGAGAAGGAAGGAAGGAAGGAAGACAATCAAAGTCTAATTATAATGGCTAATTTGGGACTGGAAAACATGAGAAATTGTATCTTTCTCTACTCTATGCAGAGATGGCGGACTGTTGATGCAAAATACTGCATATACTTTAAACTTGAGTGATAGATTGAATAGTTGTGTTGATCTTTTTTTTTCTCCTTTGTTTTTCATTTGTTATAAGCAGTGGTCTTTGAGGTAGGGAAGGGGGGAATCTATTCAGAAAATTTAATGAAAAAGAAAGATATCAATAAAAATCTTTGTAAGAGAAGACATTTGGATTAGATATTAATAAAGTATAGCAAATATGGGGCAAAGAATGATAAAATATTAAGCAGGTAGAATATCCCACTGCATTAAAATGAATAACTTTAGGAAGTATCTTTTAACTGATAGTTAAATTTCCATAGTAGAAATTATTTTTAAAAATATTCCAGGAATTAATTTTTCCTTCCATTTGCATGAAAGATGCCTATCTCTTGGCCTCAATATTTCCCTCTTCATTCTGGCAAAAATAAAACAAAACAAGGCAAAATAAAATTTAAACACAAAATGAGCATCTCATCAAGAGGAATTTTAAGGGAGGCAATTTTGAATACACTTTCTAGAAAACAATGACTTTTGAAAGGTGTTATCAATTACTGTGTTAAAACAGAGAACTGCATTAGAAGAACCTGGCAGGTGAATCTGGGATAGGAGGAGTGTTTGCAATAACAAATAGCTCTTTCCTAAGCCCAGAGGAAAAACAAGAAAAGCCCTTCACTGGCTTTGACCACAGTAAGCCTGAGGAAGATCTCTTTCTGAGTGCCTGCTTGAAAGACTGTCCATAAAATAGTAGAACCCATTAATCAGTTGCTCGGGAACTCAGTTCACATGCTACATTGAGCCTTAATAAGGTTCAGGAAATAGAAAGGCTGCGGTCCAGGAGCAATAGTCAAATGGAAGGAATCTTGGGTAACAGGGAAACCAGTTCTGGAGGTTCTAGACATTAGATACACATTCATATGTCCCTTTCTGATGTTCCCAACAATTCTTCCCATTTCAGAGATGGCAACATGCCGCTGTTTACCAAATCCCTACTTGGATGCTCCATCATGGTGTGGCAATGACAGCAGATTCTCAAGGGCTATGCCACAATAGTTGAAGCACTTGTAGGCTTTACTCATCTTAAGAGACCTCAAATATGACACCTACAGTGGACTATGCTTCTGTTGTCTACGGACCAGTCTAAAAAAGCTTGAAAAGGCTTGTCCATCAAGTGATAACCTGACTTTGGTTAGGAAGATTCCTGAGACATCATCTAAGGAGTAGAGAAGTCCAACTCCATTCAACCAACATTTATTACACATCCCTCATGTAGAAGACACTGACTTCCACAGTGGTGACTAAGTTTCCCTAGATTGTTGTGCCTTGTCCTCTAAGGTTACCACTCATTACTCTGTTGCTGTTGTGTTTGTCCTTTGTTTTCGAAGAGGACCATGGCATCAGGGAAATGATGACAGAACTTGCAGTTGACTGATTTGAGTGAGGGAAGGCTGTGTAAGGTCACCAGCCTCACTTTCTACTCCAGAGCCATCTGTATCCAGTGACCACACATTCATCAGGATGACTGGACATGACCCAGGATACATTGGGAGACCCTGGCCCTTTTAAGCTAAGGCCTTTTCAAGTACTCAGGGTGAGGTAATGCCCATTCAGTGAATAGTCCTCTGGCTGAATGGGGACCCAGCTAGTTGGGTAACTCAGCTCACCCTCTCCTTCTCCCTTTCCCTCTCCTTTCCAAAGGAAGGTGAATTTTGTATATGAGATTCTTTATTAAATTTTTTTGAGTTACATCTTTTCTCCCCGTCTTTCCCCCACTCACCACCCCAAAACAGCCATCCCAGTATTTCCCCCCTCCCCCAGTCTATTCTCTCCTATGTCACTTTTTGG